>ML839051.1:28507-72041 GCA_009831015.1 Picea engelmannii
GAGAGGCCCAAGAAGTTGCGGATATCAGTCATTATCTTTGGGGCCGACCAATCATGGATGACTTGGATCTTGGTTGAATCCACATGTACACCCTGCTCATCCACGATGTATCCCAAATATTCAATTCTCTACATGTCGAAGGAACATTTCTCCAAATTGGCATACAACTTTTGTTGTCACAGGGTGCCCAAGACTTGTTGAATATGCTCCAAATGTTCCCCCCAGGTTTTTCTGAAGATGAGGATGTCATCCAAATATGAAACCACAAAGGAGTTTGTGAATAGCCATAATATATCATCCATCATCCACATGAATGTGTCTAGGGAATTAATCAAGCTGAAAGGCATGACCAACCACTTAAAGAGACATTCTTTAGACTTGAAGGATGTCTTCCACACATCATTTTTCTCAATTGGCACTTGGTGGTAGCCCGACTTCAGATCAATATTACTGAAAAGATTGTCTCCCTTGAGCTGATCAAGAAGATAATCAATCCGGGGAATTGGGTACCGATTCTTGATTGTGATATTTTTCAGGGCTTTGTAATCAGTACAAAGTTTTCATTTCTCATCTTTATTTTGTACCGAAACAATTGGGCTCCTACGAGGAGAGGATCTTAGTATGATGTGTCTCTTCAAAATTGGCTCTTGGATCTAGCATTTGATTTCTTCATTCTCTATAAGAGAATTCATGTACATAGGTTTGTTCGACAGAGGAGCATCGAGTGTCATATCAATTGAGTGTTTTACCTGACAATGTATAGGAACCCCAGTAGGCGAGGTGAATATGTATTTCTATTCCTCTATTATCTTGTCCACCTATTGTTGTTGCGCAGAGAGACCCCGTACAAAGGTTTCGACGACTGCATTGATGTTCCATTCTCCTTCCAATTGAACCATAAAGAGGACAAGCCTCTCAGTCTAAGGACCACCTTTTTGCACTACTTCATGGAGATCAAAGAGACTGTAGCCTTTGGGATTTCCTCCAGTGGCCTATAGAGTTGATCTTCCAAAGTAATAGTGACACTATGGGGCCTAGATTAATAAACAACATGACGCTTCCAAATATATGGTTTTCCTAACAAAACATCACAAAATTCATGGGGTGGAAAATCACACAATATCTCATATTTGAAGGGTTTTATGTCATAATGCAGGTGACATTGTTTATTGACGTGAATGTCCTGCCTCTAGTTGAGCCAACTGATGGTGTATGGATGAGAATGTGGTGTCATTTTCATGTTCAAACTCTTGACAACCTATGCTAAGATCATGTTCTTATTGCTATCGTTGTCAACAATGAAATGGAGTGGGGTCCCCTTCACCCACATCTATGAGCGGAAGAGGCACTCCCCCTCTTCAGGCTCCTTCGGTTCCTCTAGTTGGACTTTTGTGGTAGCAATGGTGACACTGGGTTCTATGTCAATGATCTTCTTTCCATTTTCTTGTTATGAATCAAAGTCTGAGTCAACATCTTGCCTTGGGGATTTCATCTCAGCCAACAATGAATATTTGGAGCGACATTCATCAATATTGTGCCAAGGGATTTTGTGGAACTCACACCACTTTTCAGTGTCCTTCTTCGACTTCCCAGTACCCTTCTTTTTTGGTGGCTTGGGTTGGTTATCATATGGATGGACATCCTTGATTTGTCCTTTGGCTTGGGAGTTATGGCCACCCTTACCATACTTTGGCTATTGTGGAATTGTAGATTTGAATTCCTTCTTGTTCTGCTACTTAAATTTCTGCTTGATTTTGACAATACACCAATAAGTGAATCCAAATGACGAGATGTCCAAAAACTCCATTTAGTTTTGGATGTACATGTGTAGAGTCCCATGGTATTTTAGGACCAGATACCACTCAGATTATTTGATACCCAACTTGGTGCACAAGGTATGGAAGGTATTTATGAACTCTGACACCAGTTAGCCCCTCTCTTGGCGTAGTGTGGTCCATCTCGTGTACGAATCATCATAATTTCCAACAAGGTAATATTGTTCCTTGAGGGCATCAAAAACAGTTTCCCAAGTGGGTCCTGGCCCAAAAATTGCAGAATATTCCTCAACATGTTGCTCATAGTAAGTCTCCCACCAATATTTGACATGGGGAAGGGCCTTAAGGATAAATAAGGTGAGTTTTTTTACTATTGGAAAAATTTTGAACAAAGAAATAACACTCTAGCATACTTAACCATTTTTCCAAAGTGTATGCATCTATATGGCCTTCAAATAAAGGAATATCAAAGTTAACTTGTACCTTGAAGGGCATCGAACCTCTGAAGTGACTGTTGGTTGAAGGTGCTTCCATTGTTGTCGACAACCACCGAAGGATCTAGGATAAATCATCCATCATCTCTTTCCTTTGTCGGGCGAGGGATTCCCCAAACAACCATTTGAAAGTATCTCCTACCCTGTTGTCCCTATTTTCTTCTGCCATGTGATGTTTCTTGGGTGTACGATAGAGGCTATGTTCAAGAGAAAAAAATCTTGAGACCCAACTCTTTATACCCTTACCTAATTAGGGACATGCACTAAGAACGATAAGGATCAAACTGCTCTGATGCCACTAATATAGATTATTTTGAGAAAAATACGAAGGAAGAGATATAACAGAGATATAACAAGGAAATATGTAAAGATATGGCACATAACACAGTAATACAGTGAATCTCAGATTCTATTAATGATTGTCTGAAAATGAAAAAGATTGTAAAATGAAAAAGCACACAAGTTATCTAGAATGGTGGTAGCTTATCTCTGAGAAGAGATGTGTCGACTACACTCATTCCCAAGAAGTTGATTACAATGAGGCTACAAAGGAATTTTTAACATAAATAATAATTTAGAAAACCCTAAACATCGAAAACCCTAGCCTTGAGAGATGAAACACCAAAAGGTTTGTGGGCCTCGATGGGGGTAGTTAATACATCAACTTTCTGAGGGTGTAACTTTTGCATGCAATCTCCATTTGGGGTGCTCGATACCTTGTCAAAAAGGTCTATATGAGGAGTGCACATTCATTTCAGCCCATACTATGCCTTTGAATATCATTTGGGCATTTTCATGCCCAGAAAACGTTGTTTAAGGCCTCAAAATGGCCTCATAAGCTTAGGACTCGAAAAAGTGTAGAAAAACTGCTAAAATGGAAAATTGTTCTTTGATCTAGTGGAATAGATGGGTGGCCACCAATGCCCACCTAGATCAATATGTGAGTTAAACATATTCATTTGTTGAATCTATGTTTTTGTTTCATGTTTTCCCATATATTCTCATACAAGCTTGCTGTGGATTTTTGCGCAAAAGAACCATGGTCTTCCAACCATTTCTCATAAGCTGCAATATTTAAATCAAATTTCTATTATTATAAATTACAACCAATTATAACCTTTTTTTTTATCCCTCTTGGTAAATCTCACCATGTTTACTCCTCATTTTCGGGCTTTTTGGAAATCGGTTTACAAGTCTTTTTTTAATGGAATAGATTGCTTAAGTTAATAAGGTGACATTTGCTTCTATTTTCCTCTATACATAAGTCGTGTGATTTTAACATTTTGAGAAATTTTCATGTTTAAATTCCAAAATAATTTTCTTGGGATGATTCCAAATTCTCACATATGATTTTTTGTACTCTATCTCGAGGAAGGATTGTCTAAGAAAAAATAGGTGTTATAAAAAATTCATATGTTTGAAAACATGTAAGTTGTATCTCAATTGTATTCGTCTATTATGGAAAACCAACAAAGACTGAGTGAAAAACAAAAGCTGGAAGGGCTCTAAAATATAGAAGAAAAGTGCAAAATTTTCAATGTTAAATGGTTAAAGTGTCCTCTAGAGTTATATCTCTTAGGGTCATAATTTTCATGTACAAATCGATTTTGGAAAATGATAAACCATTGTAAAAATATTGATGAGATCTTTTCACATATAGACTAGGAAATATTGTTATATCTCTATTTTCCACCCTAGAGACACATTGAGGACCTACTAGTGTTGTCAATATGAAACATACCTTTTCTTCCTTGGATTTCTAATTTTTTGAGGATTTCACACCTTGCATGCCTATAAAGGTGAGACCAATCACATGATGCACCACTAGCAAGGTGTGACCGATCACATGATGTACCACTGGCGAGGTGTAACCAGACGCTAGATGCACCATTATTAGCCCTTGACTACCCTTACAACCTTGTATATTCGATGATTTTTTATGAGGTTGACACTGGGGTGGGTTTTTTTACCTGATCTATATTCTAAAATGTGGCAAATTTTAATCACATCACCCTTGAACATGACACCTATTTATGTCTTTTTATTATAGTTGGGTTATAGGTTTCCTAGGAGTCATACCATTAGTATGAGTCATATACTCCTCTGACTGGTTCCTCTTTCAGTCACTATGGAGAGTTATTCAATGCCTCATGTGTTGTTTCACTATATTAGTGGTTCTCTTGATTCAATGCCACTAGGTCATCAATATGTCATGCTATATGTTCAAGGGAAATAATCCTAAGTCGACCATCTGATGTATTTTTTATCATTCATGTCAGCCATCCCTATATCAGTTGTACCTAGAGATTCTATCTCTTCACAATATCTTTCCATGTATGTTTCATGTCAATTGATGGGGGATACATTAAGGACATCCTTCGATGGATCTCTTCCTATAGACATCAACACCTTATATAGGAGAGGGATATAGAAACTAGCTAGTACCTTGGAGCTTGTAGTACTCAATGGCAGGATTCTTTGTGACCGAAAATGGGCTTACATCATTGACTCTTAATTAGTCAATTCAATGTGTGTTTGACATCAGATACTCTATTCACACTCCCTATATTTTACTAGGTACCTTGGTGTCCATTTTCATCATTGGAAATTCCCCTCATGTATGTTAACGATATTCATAAATGACTAGTATTCAGATGATTTATACCATGCTGAACATTAATTCACTTATTCAAATGATGTAGAATCACATTGTCAAGGTTGGGGTGAAGACCTTGGGTTTGGGGGCACATCACTCATTTTTTCTACCCCTCTCAAGCTATGATGGAGCATATCACTATTATATGATTACTATGAAGACCACATGGGCACTCACATTGGTGCTAGATATCTTCTTGATGTCTATTGTGGCATAGAACCACATTGTATTTTCTCATGGCTATAATCTCTTTGATGACATGGATCCACCATGTACTTTTTCATGACCATGATCTTGCATTTCATTTCATGGATCCACAATGTATTGTGTTGGAGTCCATGTTTTGTTTCTCTTCTCAGCATGGGTATATGTACCTCAAGGTTGATCTACTTTGTTAACAATCGATTGTACATACTCACTATTTCCTTGATCTCTCAACTCTTTCCTTAAATTGCATCAATTTCATGAATATTATAATGTGTTTCAACCATTAATTCCTCTTCTTGACTCACACATTAGGGGGAATATGTTATAGCTCTATTTTCCACCCAAAATACACATTGAGGGCCTATTGGTGTTTTCATGATGAAACATACATTTTCTACTTTGGATTTATGAGTTTTTGAGGGAGGTCATGCCTTGCATGCCTAGAAAGATGTGACTGGTTACATGTTGCACCACGGGAAAGGTGCAACTGGTTGCTAGCTTCTAAATTCGATGAGTTCAAGGATATTAGTGTTAGGTGAGTTTTTTATCTCACGTGGTGATATTGGGAAATAATGTTGGACTAAAATTTCACTAAGTTCTATAGGCCTAGACACTTCCCCTAGCCTCCTCCATCAATATATATAAGGAATGAATTCCAAGGGAGGAGGGGAGGAAGATTTTAGAGAAATATTATGCTACACATTTTCATAGTGCTTCAACAAGCCTTCAACCTTCAAATTAGAGTTTTCCTTGCTTGTGTGAGGGATAAGGAGGAGTTGGAGAAAGATCTGGGATGAACCTTCAATAGAGACTCAAGGTACATACTTTATTGATGTAATATTTCTCCTCTTATTAATATAGATCCATATGGTTTTCCCTTTCATTTATTATTTGTATTCAACTTTATGTGCATATCAGTGGTAGATATATTCTTCCTTGAGTATATCAGGTTAGATATAGTAGTGTTTGCCATTCTTATTGCTTTAAAGGGTTTGATATTGGTATTTTTGTCTTCTTGTGTGCAGGAAGTAGGTGATAAGAGATGGAACTAGATTTTTGGAGAAACATTAGCCATGATTACACAAGGAAAACTATCAGGTAAAAGGTAAGGGACACTCTTTCTTCCCTCTCATTGCATGTATTATGATCGATTACACTAGATCTAGAGGAATTTCATATTGTTTCATATCCTATAGTTTGTTCCAGATCGAGGGTCAATTTGAGGGAGTTCTTACCTATCTGTGGGGGGGATTTCTTCATAACAAAACCTCTTTCTAACACTTGATGGTAGTTGTTATAGTACATAGAAAAGAAATGGTCAAATAAACTATGTTTTAAACTCTGCAATGGTTTTATTTAAAATCTAAGGTGATTATAAGGTTAAATTGTGCAATGATTCTAATTTAAAATCTACAATGATTTTTGTGAATATATCAACTCTACGAGGAATTTCTATCTTATGTTTTAGATTCCATGTTTTAAAATTTGCAATTATTTTATTTAAACTTTTGGCGATTCTAGGGTTAAAGTCTATGGTTATTCTGATTTAAACTCTACAATGATTCTAGGGTTAAAATCTGAGGTCAACTCTATGTTTTAAAATTTGTGGTGATTTTGATTATTTGCAGTGTGGTTTTGGCAGTGATATAAGTTCTCTTAGGTGATATAAACTCTATGACAGTGTAAACTCTACAATGACATATGTTATGATTATCTGTGGTGATTCTTCCACAACCTTTATTCAAACTCTGTGGTGATTTCACCATGTGAATCTAATTATCTATGGTGATATGAACTATGCCTATGGTGATCACTTATATAGCTCCATGAATGATTTTTTACACTCGGTTTGGTTGTTTTTCCCACATGGGTGAGAAAAAAAACCTTTATATAGATAGGATGAAAGATATATAACATGTAAATGGTTAAATTTGGTCGATAAGCATAAATACCAATGCAAACAAAAATGAAAGGAAAAGAAATAAGTAGAAATGATGAAAATTAAAACTACAATTGAAAGAGAATAAATGATGATCATATGCCGATGAAAAATCTTTATTGTTACACCAAAGAATATGAGTGAATGCAATTGTACTCTTACTTCCTCCTTGGGAGGGTTATTTTATGTTTCTTTGGAATAATCCTCTCTCTCTAAAAAAAAGTGTGCATGAGCTCTTCATGTGAAGAGGCCAAACACTAGCTAGTGGCTATGTTTGTACAAAATTATGGCTTAAGAATGTGGCTCTCAAGGATCATTTAGACAACATAACCTTGCATAATATTCTCTTGTTTGAATGTTTCCCCATGGATCTTATTCATAACAAAACTTCAAGCTCCATCAAGGAAAGTTCTAAGTGTGAATGTTGCACTTTGGATTATGGTTCCCCATGTATTGAAGAGACATTGAACCACCAAAGTACCAACCTTCAATGGGTATGGAGCTCAAGGATTCCTGATACACTTTCTTTGGAGTACCCTTGATGGGATTTTTTTTAATTTATTATGATGAATGTGGTTGATATTTCACATCGAGTAGATTTTCATGGCTATCGAAGGATTAACCACGCAGGCCCACGTAGATCACATAAACCCCAAACTTTAAAGTCATGAAAATGCATTAAAAATCCACTTTATATATTTTTTGGTGCTTTGTTGAAGGAAGTGCATAATTACCATGGATTAACACCCTGTTATGTTGTATTGATGACTTTTGCGATGATTACTTATATAGCTTTGTGAGCAATTTTTAAGTGATAACCCATATAAAATAATGGATCAGGGTTTTTATTGGCATGCACAACTCTCTGTTACACACCTATTTGTCACACTTAAGTGAGGGAGTGTTTTTCATGATTCCTAGACATTTTGGGGGAGAAATTTATCATATGAAGGTCAAAATACTATGTGCACATGTATTATTCATCTTTATTGAAAAAATGAAATGAATGTAGTGTGAGAATCCACCTCATATCTAGTTTCCTAATCTCAAGGAGAAGTTGAGAGTCTCATGGATGGTTGAGAGATTTTCTCAAACAAATATTCTAATTTGATGGATATTGAGAGATATTTCCTCCCTAAAATCCTTGAGAGATATTTTCTCCCTAAAATCCTTGAGAGATATTTTCTCCCTAAAAATCTAAGAGATCCCAATTTAGTGGATCTAGTGAATGATCTTCTCCATGGTGGTTAAGCATACAAATCCTGTATAATGAGTGAATTCCAAGGTTAAAAGGGGGTATAAAGTATTTCATAGTGTCAAAATTTTGATATTGTGAGGATAATTCATCAAAGCATCATCATTATAATCTTGAGACATTCAGGAAAGACATGGACTGGAGAGCTTGGAGGAGTTGTTGCTCCTGAAGATGGATCCTATTATTGGATTCGGAAAGTCGATAAAAATGACTCCTACTATGGATAATCCGAAAGAATTTGTCCAAATTTCACACCACAAGAATCTTAAAACAATTATTAACATCAACATTGGTTTGTAAGTACTTCAACATGTTTCTCCATTAATATAACTTGGCTTATTTCCTTCATACTATTGTTTATACATGTTTGTCTATATAGATAGATCTTCTCTTTTCTAATGATATATTGTAGGAGTAGAAGTTGTTTTTTTGTTCCTTTCATACTTTCTTCATCATGATAGAATCTTGGACAACAATACCAAATATTGAATATCAATGAGGACAATCGTTGAAAAGGAGTAAGTTGTATTTATTTCTTCTATATTCTCTTCTTATAGACACAAAAGATAGATCTAAAGGAATTTTAGTTTCCATTTTTTTTTTTTTGTCTTGGACAATAGGGGTCTAGATATCCAAGGGAGATTTCACCTAATCCTTATAACCTTTTCCATTATAAACCCTAACCTATACAAAACAATGATTAATGATTGTAACACTTAACCATTGACCCCTATCTCCCATAAACCTAACACCCCTATTTTCTATCCTCTAATACCTAACTACTAACACTTAAAATAGCTAACCCCTAACCCCTATATATAATATCCCATATTACTCCTAACTATTATAACTCCTACACATATAACCTACAACCCCTCAACCTTGATCTTGTAAAATTATATTGTAATCCATCATGCTTGTAATCCATTACTATTATATCCCATAACCCCCAACTAATAAAAAATATAATTCTTCATCCCATCACCCCTAATCCCTATCACTTTGAACCCATAAATATTAAAACCCTATTCGTAATTCCTATAACCTCTTAGAACCATTGTTATTTTACCATATAATCCTTAATTCCCTACACATATAGACCATATTTACCTATAACATATTGTGCATAAAAAAAATGTTAAACAATAACCATAATATATAACCCTTATAACCCCTATAACCTTGAACTCTAAACACCCCTAACCCTTAACATAACTCCTAATGATTGTAAGCCTTAACATAGATAAGCCTAAATCCACTAACCCTTAAAACCTATGCACCATAAACACTATATCCCCTATTCCGTATAAACCCTAACCTCTAACTTTATAACCCATATAACCTTAAACCTTAATCCTAAATCCATAATCCTTTACATGTATAAATTTGAATCATTTTAAAACCCAACCACTAACGCCTAAAAATTATGTTAACTAGTAACCTATATAACCCATAACCCTAACCCCTAATTATTATATCCATTATCTCATAACCTCTATAAAATGTAACTCTAATCATTGCCGGTCCTTATAACCCCTAATAACTATAACCTTCAACCCATTACCACAAAACCCTCTAACTAGAAACTATTATAACCCATATTTCCTAAAATGTTAATACTTCTAACTCCTAACCCTTAATCCCTCCTAAATAATATCACACATACCCTAACCATTATAACCCCTAGCCCCTGAAAACCATAATCATTAATAGCTATGTCCATTAATCAACAATTCTTCTTGTAAATCACCACCTTTTGGGGTTCCTTTTACAACTTCTTTACCTTAGCTTTTCATGGATATATATTGGTATACCTATGGCTACTAATTCTACTATTAGGTATACATTGTTATAGCTATCACTTTCATATTTTTCAACAACAAGTATTAATGAATATTTCACCAGTGTTAAAATTGGATATCAAAACCTTATTAATATTCCCTTTGACCATTATGATGGATCCTAATGAGATAAAATTAGAGTATCAACAATGCATACCATAAAAAGACATTAATTTCTATTTGACATTCCAATTGTAAAATATTTTAGGATATATTTATGGAACCATGTGATAGTTGATGTTACTAGATGTTTAGACTAAAAAGTGACGTGGCCCCCCTCCCCTCCTGGGGGTTGCGCAACCTCCTGGTCAAGAATATTCAATTATCTAAGCCGAATCATCTCTTAGGGACCCTGCTAGCCCCACAAATCATTTTACACAGGCCCATTTTTCTCCTAGGTGAAGGTCCTATGAGACCCACGGGCTCCTACTAAGCCCCTTTTCTTCTTCACATGACCTCAAACAAGTCCTCTTCCCAACTCCGCACTTTAGAGCTTTTGCGAGTAGATTTCTCCCTTTTTCCCAATCTTTGAATCAACGAATTTAATTGGGACCTGATCTATGGTCCACGTCTCTCCCACAACCAATGGTTGTGATCTGCTTCAGACTCCAACCTTCGAGTATCTTCCCACTATACTCTCCTCTTTCTTTCAGAGTACCTTTTCTTTGAAACATGCAGATCTCTGCCACATGTCCTTTTGGATTCAACAGTCTAGATCCACTTCTCTCTTTGCAGCTTCGCGAAGATTCTCCTTTGTGCCACACAATTTGTTCCGAAGTTCTTTCTTGCAAACTCTCGGATCCATTGCCACATGTCTCCTGAAAATCAATGTTCAAGATCCACTCCGGGCTTCGAAGCTTCTGTGATCTTGCACTCCACTCAACTAAAAACTCTTGGAGAATGATTTCTCTGGACTTCCAGATATCTTCTCCTTTAGTTGATCTGTCAGTTGTTGTAGCTCCTCCGCTTAAGCTTTGGCTTCCTCTTGAAATTGGGAAAATCGTCTAAGTATCAAAGTTTGTGGCCTTCGATGTTCCTCCTGTGAGCCCAACTGCTGGGTCTCAACAATGCATTTCATCCTGAGGTTTAGGACTTGGAATAAGTTTGCTTCTACGCACTCCTTGCACTTGAATCACAGTTTACTACTTGGAATGTTCTTGACCTTCTACACTCTTTCCAGAGACTCTATGTGTGATGGCACTACTCCTTCTGAGCTTATGAGGAGTTGAAACACTCCACTTCTGGCGCACTCCTTGCACCTGTTTGAATATTCAGACTTTCTCAACACTTGTCTAAGTGTTTTCTTGGTGTACTCCTTGTACATGTCTTCCTCTTGAATCCTGACCTCTTTCAGGTTCTCTGACGCATTCCTTGCATTCGCTCAACACACACTTGCGGAGATTTCGCCTACAATATAAGAAGTTGACTTTCTTCTTGTGCACACTTGCGCTCACTCGATGCACTCCTTGAAAATATTGTAGTGTCTTCAGTAACTTTGTTGGTATATTCTCCTTGACACCCTTCTCCCTGAACTCAAAATAGGGTTCCTCCTGTGCACATTTTCACCTACTCAATTCCCACTGGGCAAAGCTTCACGAAGTTTTCAGCAACTTCATCTCTCTGTGTCTCCTTTGGACAATCTCTCATCCTTGGTGTTCAAAAAACTTGAGGTCCCCCTCTGAGTCTACGAATTATCCTAGTGTGCCCTCCTAGCACGTTCTTTTCTGACTCATAAGAGTTCATATGCACACTCCTTGCGCTGGCTACAAAGTTTCCAATACCCTATTGTGCACTCCTTACATAGCCTAAGGAAACCAGAACAATTTAACACAACTCACAGATAGAGAATTTATATCCTTTCCATGCATATGAAAAGTAACACATCCACCTACAACATACACTCATGTAAACACACATAGATAACATTCATATAACACATGGAAACACACAGAATCATATGCAGGAAAAACTACTCTTGTATTAATATCATAACGTCAATTACAATGTGTGAGCCTGGACTGCAACTGAGTCTTGACTCTTCTCTCCTCTCTTATCAACAACTCTCGGATACTTTCAAAAACCTCTCTGCAACCTCTCAACAACCTCTGCTAGGAATATGTTACAAATATTTATAGAAGAGGAGACTCATCGAGTATTTCCCTCCAACTACTCTAGTGGTGTATAATCACCATCAAAACGCCTATCTAATGAGGAAAATTACAATGAGTGGAAAATCTAGTCCGAATTGGATCTAGATCCCTCCTACCATCAACCACTTAAGGAGACCTTATCAATAGCCTGTACAAAGGCACAACTTGGATCTAACCAAGCCTTACAACATGTACTCGCATTAATTACGTTTTAAAAATTTTAATTTCGAGAGAAAATGAGAGGTCTAGTGCCTCTCACCTCCTTGAATGAGCACTAATGTACTGAATAGTTGGCACATGCTGAGGTGGAGCGATCCTCCTGCATCATAGTCCATTGTTGGGAAAATCATGATCTATTTCACATGAGCTCCTTTGCTCTGCTGTTGAAATCCCCTTGGATCCCAAACTTTCCCCTGGAGTTGTCCACCTGCTCCTCTACTTTGTTGCTGTTGCTTCCCTACTACTACTGCAGGTTCTCCTTTGTTCAACTTCCCCCTACTGACAGCTTCTTTTTTCGAATTCAAAATTGACTCTCTTATCTCCTGTATCACCTCTTCCAGTTGTTCTACTGGTTGGATTTCTTTATGCATTCTACTCGGCTGCAACTCCTTATGCCAATCAATGGGCAGACCAACATGATCCCCCATGCTACCTTCATCTCCTGTGGTGCTGGCTGGACACTTTGCTATAGAATCTATCTCCCTAGTCTCATCATTGAGTTGTTGCTCATTTATCTCCTCTGATAATTCAACTTCTGTCAGTTCCTTTGGTGGTACATCTCCAGATTTTTCCAGCTGCTCCTCATGCTGGTATTCTTCTCCCTCTAGCATGACTATCTCTTGCAGCCATATTCTAGTTCTAGATGGTTCAACCAATCCTCCAGCATCTTCAAATCCATCTCCCAATGAGTGAGAAACTCAATTGTGTGATCCTCTTCTGTTGGGGCATACTTTTGTACCTGCTCCTTCTCCCCTATGACAGTCAGAACTGGCTATCCTTTTTCTTCAGCTGCACCTACAACTTCTTCACTGGACTCTGTCGGGATAATTGGCAGGAACATATGAATTCCCCAAATGATCAAAATACTCCTCTGATCCTCCTCCTCTGTGATGGAAGTATTTAAATTCTCATCATCTTCATTCACATGGTTTGCAACTCCATGTGAATCTTCATATGGATGAGGTATTTCTTCTGCCTCTTTTCCATTTGTCAACACTCCTCCCACATGAACTCTCAACTGAGTTCATCTGTTCTCCCTTGCCCACCTAGCAAATTGAGATGTCTCCTCTACCCTCTTGGAAGTTTATGATATCGATTGATATCTTCTCATTGCCCCCCCAACAATCAACGAGATCTCTTCTTGATCTCTTCTCCTCATCATGAGGTTTTCATCATGCCTTAAAAACCTTTTTAACACCCATTACTTCCTTCTAGCCAACAACTTCTGAGTAGGCCTTTTTACTTTCCGCTTCAGAGGCCACTCGTACCTCCAACATACCTTTGCCTAATGTTGCATATTCAATGTTGGCTTCTCCATTTCTTCTCTAATTTCGCTGAACTCTTTGTCAATTTCTTCTTTTCTTTTATGTTGGAAGTATTTTCTTCCACCACACTCATGGACTTTAGTAGCTATCTTTCTTTCTTCACCTCCAACCCACCTGGCTTTCTACCATCTGTTTCACACCTTGCAATATTCTTTATAGACAATCACACTATGTCTCCCTTCACCTGCTATCTACAAGAAAAATCAAGCTCTCACTACATGATGTAGTGAAACCGTCTTCTTGTCTACTCTCTGTTACCTGAAAATAAAATTAGGCTCTGATACCACTTGATGGTATCAGAGTATCTCCTTTCATTGTCTCTCCTTTGTCTTCTATCTTCAAACAAAATCAATCTCTAATACCACTTTAACACAACCCTTGTCCCCTCCTGGGGGTTTCACGACCTCTCGGTCAAGGATCTTCAATTATCTAAGCTGAATCATCTCTTCAGAACCCTTCTAGCCCCACAAATCATTTTACATAGTCCCCTTTTTCTCCTAGGTGAAGGTCCTGTGAGACTCACGGGCTCGTGCTAAGACCATTTTCTTCTTCACATGACCTTGAGTTGTGACCTCATGCCATTCCTCTTCGTAACTCTGCGCTTCAAAGATTTTACGAGTAGTTTGCTCCCTTTTTTGCGATCTTTGAATCGATGAATTTACCCAGGACCCGATATATGGTCCACATCTCTCTCACAACCAATGACTGTGATCTTCTTCGGACTCCGGCCTTTAGGTATCTTCCCTCTCTTCTCTCCTCTTTCTTTTGGAGTACCTTTCCTCTGAAACATGTGGATGTCCTCCACGTGTCCTTCTGGATTAAACAATCCAGATCCACTTCGCTCTTCGCAGCTTCGAGAAGATTCTCCTTTGTGCCACGTAAGTTATTTCGAGGTTCTTTCTCACGAAATCTCAAATTTTTTGCCACCTATCTCCTGACAATCAATGTTCAGGATCCACTACGGGCTTCAGAGCTTCGATGATCTTGTACTCCGCTCAAATGAAAACTCCTGGAGAATGATTTCTCTGAACTTCCAGATCTCTTCTCCTACAGCTGATATGTCGACTGATGTAGCTCCTCCGCTTAAGCTTTGGCTTCCTCCTGAAATTGGGAAAACTGTCTAAGTATCAAAGGTTGCGGCCTTTGATGTTCCTCCTCCGATCCTGATTGTTGGATCTCGACAGTGCTTTTCCTCCTGAGCTTTGGGACTTGGAATAAGTCTGCTTCTACACACTCCTTGTGCTTGATTCACAGTTCACTACTTGGATTTTTCTCGTCCTTCTGCACTCTTTGCAGAGACTCTATGCGTGATAGAACTATTCCTTCTGAGATTATGAGGAGTTGAAACGCTCCACTTCTGGCGCACTCCTTACACCTGTATGAATCTTCAGAATTTATCAACACTTGTCTAAGTGTTGGCCTAGTGTACTCCTTGCACAGGTCTTCCTCCTGAATCTTGACCCCTTTCAGGTTCTCTGACGCACTCCTTGTGTTCGCTCAATGCACACTTGCAGAGATTCTCCCTACAGTCTAAGAAGTTGATTGTCTCCTTGTGCACACTTGCACTCGCTCAATGCACTCCTTCCAGAGCTTGCAGAGTCTTCAGTAACTCTATGGGTATATTTTCCTTGACACCCTTCTCCCTGAACTCAAAACAAGGTTCCTCCTGTGCACATTTTCACCTGCTAAATTCCCACCTTGCAGAGCTTCACAAAGTTTTCAACAACTTTGTCTGTTTGTGTATCCTTTGCAAAGTCTATCCTCCTTGGTTTTCAACAACCTTGAGGTTCCCCTCTAAGTCTATTAACTATCCTGGTGTGCCCTCCTGGCATGTTCTTATCTGACTCGTAAGATTTCATATGCACACTCCTTGCACTGGCTACAAAGTTTCCAATACCCTGTTGTGCACTCATTTCACGGCCTAAAGAACCCAAAACAATTTTTAAAAACTCACAAATAGAGGACTTCTATCCTTTCCCTACAGATGAAAACTAACACATCCACCTACAACATACACCCATGTAAACACACATAGATAACATTCATATAACACATGGAAACACACACAAAATCATGCAGGAAAAACGGCTCTTGTATTAATATCAGAATGTCAATTACAATGTGTGAGCTCAGACTGCAACGGAGTCTCAACTCTTCTCTCCTCTCTTATCAACAAATCTCAGCTACCTTCAACAATCTCTCTGTAGCCTCTCAACAACCTCTACTGGGCATATGTTACAAAGATTTATACAAGAGGAGACTCATCGAGTCTTTCCCTCCAACTACTCTAGTGATGTCTAATCACCATCAAAACTCCTATCTACTGAGGTAGATTACAATGAGTGGAAAATATAGTCTAAATCAGATTTAGATCCCTACTACCATCAACCACTTAAGGCGACCTTATCTACAACATGTACGAAGGCACGACTTGGCTCTACCCAAGCCTTACAACATGTACTCACATTAATTACGTTTTAAAAATTTTAAGTTCGAGAGAAAAATGAGAGGGTTGGTGCCTCTCCCCTCCTTGAATGTGCACCACTGTGTTGAATAGCAGGCATGTGTTGAGGTGGAGTGATGCTCCTGCATCACAAAGTCTTCCTAAAATTGTTTATGTAATTTTGTTGAAGTTTTAGAGTGAAAAATGTTCTATAGTTTTCACCGATGTTTGTACTTCTTCTTGATTAGGTTAGACACAAAATTTTCTAAAAGATTGAAGAAGCCAATACCAACATCATTTTTTATATTTATTTGGTAGTTATTTGGATTGAAGAATGTCCTTCTCTAGTATTGATCCCTACGCTAGAAAATAACTTACCTTTGTTGAAACCGCTATACATAGATTCATCTTATTTTACAGTTATGTTATAAAATTAAACTATGTAAATATATTTCAATATACTATGTTTCAACCTTTAATGATTACTTTCCTTATAAGGATCAAGTTGTACATATCTATGGGTGAAGTCCTATTTTTATTGGTAAATATTTCTTATGTTGGGATAGGTTACCCTATGATCATATTTATAAGGTAAAGAACATTATCTAGAATTTATTTCATATATGGAGAAATAAAAAGAAAAATACAATTTTTTATTTATTTATATTAAATAATAAAATAATAAAATGACAAAAACTAGTGGCTTTTTCTCCTACTTATATTTCCATTTATATATGTCATAATTTACTTTGTCATGGAATCTCCTTAGGTGATGCCATTTTTAAATGTTACTCATTCAGAAGCTCAAGTGGTATTTGGTTAGGGATTTTCCATATCATTCCTTCTGCAACTTTCGAGGAATATTTTTATTGCCAATTGGTATGCCAAATTCAAAATATTATTATTCTTTGAGTTGTTTTTCTATCAATTTTGGTAATCACATATTGTATCCATCTCCAGGAAACCTAAATCTCTTACGGTTGAAGAAATGATTGAATTTGATTCAATACACTTACAATGCTAATTTACCATTCACATGAATAACACTCAAATTCTCACTATCAAAACAAGTCAAAATAAAAATCAAATAACTTAAATTAAACCCAAAGCATTGAATCTTAATGATCTAAGTGGAGGGAAACCCTAGAAATCTATCTGCAAGATACCAGATATATAAAATATGCAGAACAGAAATAAAATGCTAGAAATGGCAGAATAACAGTAAAATATCCAGCATAATCTTCACAATACAAAGAAATGATATACAAAATAGCAATAGAAATAACACTTTGATTCAGAAAGAAATGTTCACAGGCCTCTTCGAGGGGACAACCTCCAGTCGAGCAGCGCTCTGTTACAATAATCTCCAAGCTAGGGTTGTCATACCCTCGACCCTTATTTATACTAAATATGTCTATTAAGAGAAGCATCTAGAGGAAGATCCTTCTAGAAGCGAAAGCTTCTATTAGGTCTTCTTACATCCACCTTATTCTATTTTATTGAAAGGCCTTATTAATATTGACCTTTATTACATCCGAATACATTTATCTACCTATGTGCGGGTTAGGACCTTAACATGTCCGCCCCCTTAAAAACAGCCTTGTCCTCAAGGCTTGAGATGTGGAAACTGTTGCAGAATGGTAGCTAGTTCCCAAGTGGCATCTGTTGGAGTCATATCTTTCCACTGTACTAGCACTTCCTTGATGGTTCTCTGATGCAAGCGACGCTCACGCTGGTCTAAAACTGCTTCTGGCTGTAGCCAAATGGATCCTTCTTCAGCTAACTCTGGAAGGTTGGTTTGAATTTGGCACCTGGTTCCAATCACCTTCTTCAAGAATGAAAAATGAAAAACAAGATGTAGCTTCGACTGACTAGGTAGAGCTAACTGATATGCGACTTGTCCCACACGCTTGAGAACTGTGTAAGGGCCGTAAAATTTGGGTGCTAGCTTCTGACACTAATTGGCCTTGAGGGAAGTTTGCTTATATGGTTGCAGTCTCAGAAACACCTGATCCCCTTCTGCAAATTGACGTTCAGAGCGACCTTGATCTGCTTGTTGCTTCATTCTATTCTATGCCATGACCAAGTTCTTTTAAGGGTACAAAGGATATCCTCTCGGACGGTAAGTGTTTGGTCAACCGCCTGGACCTTCGACGTACCCGGTAAGTATGAGAGAACTGAAGGTGGCTTATGTCCATATACTGCTTCAAAAGGAGTCATGTGAGTGGTTGTATGGTATGTAGTGTTGTACCACCATTCAGTGAGGGGTAACCATTGAGCCCACTGGTGTTGTTTTTCAAAGGCAAAGCACCTCAGATATGTATCCAAACACTTGTTGACAAATTCCGTTTGACCATCCGTTTAGGGATGATAAGCTATGCTGAGATGCAATTGTGTGCCTTGTAGCTTAAACAACTCTTGCCAAAAATTGTTTGTGAAAGTTGGGTCTCGATCGGAAACAATAGAGTGCGGCATGCCATGAAGCTTGAAGACCTGGTCCATGAAAATTTGAGCCAACGTGGATGCAGTAAATGGGTGGGGAAGAGCAAAAAAATGAGCATACCTGGAAAGGCGATCCACCACCACCATTATGACTGATTTATTCCCCAATTTGGGTAAGCCTGTAATAAAGTCTATAGAGATATCCTTCCAAATAGCAGGGGGAATCAGAAGCAGTTGGAGGGTGCTTGGAGATTTGACTATTTCTCCCTTGTGGCGTTGACACACCTCACATTCAGCGACAAACTTACGGATGTCCTGTTTCATACCATCCCAGAAAAAAGAATGTTTGACTCAGTCATATGTTTTGGTGAACCCTGAGTGCCCTGCTGTGGGTGTAGCATGAAGCTCATAAAGCACCATGGATTTGAGCTTGGATTGTTTACTTAAATACAAGTGGCCTTTGTATCGAAGCTCATCCTGGAGCTAGGAGTACCCTAGGGGAGCCAGAGCCTTGTTCTGCAGTTGCTGGATCAGATACAAACTTTTGGGATCTTGAAGCCATTCATGGCGCATAGCTTGGAGCCAATCAGGTACAATGAAGGAAAGAGAAAAAAGGGATCCTTCGTCTTCATATTTCTGGGACAGTGCATCCGCCACGACATTGTCTTTGCCCTTCTTGTAAATGATCTCATAATCATATCCAAAGAGCTTAGTCACCCATTTTTGTTGTTCCTGGGAGGAAATGCGTTGTTCCATAAAGTACTTGAGGCTTTGATAGTTTGTCTTAATTTGGAAGCGTTGCCCCAAGAGATACATATGCCACAACTCAATGGCATGCAGAATCACCAACATTTCTTTTTCATAAATGGGTTTACCCAGATTCTTTTCAGACAGTTGCTTGCTAGTGAAGGCCAAAGGTCGACCCTCTTGCATAAGGATAGTGTCGATTCCTTTCCTTGAGGCGTCACATTCCAACACAAAGGTCTTTGTGAAGTTGGGAAGGGCCAGAACCGGAGTGGTGCACACGGTCATCTTCAAGGTTTGAAATCTTGAGCAACTGCTAGAGTCCAAGTGAAATATATATTTTTTAGGAGAGTCGTGAGAGGTGTTCCAATCTTTCTGTAGTTCTTAATGAACTTGCGATAATACCCTATGAGGCCCAAAAATCCACGCAAGCTTTTGAGAGTCTTTGGGTGCGGCCAGTCTTGCATAGATTCAATCTTTTTCGGGTCCACCCTGACGCCATCCTTTCCCACCAGATGACCCAAGTATTCTACTTCTGAGGCACCAAAAACACATTTGGACTGTTTCAGGAAAAGTTGGTGCTAAGAGAGTAGGCAGAGAACTTGATCCACATGAGTAAGATGGCTTGTCCAGGTTTTTCTATAAATGAGGATATCATCAAAGAAAACTAAGACAAAATGACGGAGAAAAGGGCGGAAGACATGGTTCATGAGGCTCTGGAAGGTGGAGGAGGCGTTACACAAACCAAAGGGCATGACCAAAAACCCATAGTGGCCCTCATGAGTGTGAAAGGCAGTCTTGGGAATGTCGGCCTCTTTCATACGTATTTGGTGATAGCCCGAGCGAAGATCAAGTTTGGTAAAGAATTGGGCACCACTCAATTCATCCAGGAGGTCATCAATGACAGGAATGAGAAATTTATCTTTGATGGTTATTTTGTTGAGAGCCCGGAAGTCAGGACACATTCTCCAAGAACCTTCTTTCTTCAGTACCATGAAGACCGGAGAGGAGTAAGGGCTCGTACTAGGACGGATGATGCCTGCAATAAGGAGTTCCTGGACCATTTTTTCAATTTCATTTTTTTGTGCAAAGGGGTGGCAATATGGACGTATATTGGGGGGAAGGCTTCCTGGGACAAGGGGAATGGAATGATCATGGACACCGCGGGAAGGAGGGAGTCCTTGGGGAGTGGAAAATACCGTTTTATGTTTAGAAAGGAGGGCTTGGAGGTCTTGGGGCACTGGTGGGGTCTCTGTGGCTTGTATGGTGTGGAGTTGGGCAATGACACCAGAATGGCCTTTTTTGAGAAGTTTTTCCATGCGATGAGAATTGATGACCTCAGGTGAACCAGCAGTGATGCCTTGAAATTTATATTGGTGGCCTCCTTGGTCGAATTGCATGGTTAAGTTCTAAAAATCCATGAGAATGGGACCCAAAGTCCTTAGCCAGTCTGCACCCAACAAAATGTCGCAACCGCCCATGTCAATAGAAAACATATGGGATTTTAGGTGGTAGTCACGGATTTGGAGACGCACAATTTCATAGCACCCGCCACATTTCATAGAACCCCCATTGGCAATCATGATTTGGAAATTGTTGACAACATGGATGTAGCAATGGGTTTCTTGGGCAATGCGGCGATGAATAAAATTGTGGGTGCTGCCACTATCAACCAGAATGATGACCTTTCGGTGCTTGATGTAACCGATTAACTTGAGGGTTTGGGGGGCAGAGAAGCTGATGAGAGCATTGAGGGAAATGATCGGTTCCACTTCGTGAGGGTTAGAGGGAGGGTTTATGTCAGTGATTTCTGGTGACTCAGGCACAAGGGGAGTGTAAACATCTTCTTCCGGAATATCCTCAGAGATGGCCATAAAAAGATTTTGTTCCTTACATTTGTGGTCTAGGAAATATTTGTCATCACAATTATAACAGAGGCCTTTGAGTTGGCATTCATCCATTTCAGCCCTGGTCAATTTTTGGATTTTTAATGGGGCGGAGGAAGTAGTGGGGTTTACTGGTTTAGGGTGAGGGATAAAGGAAGGCTTACAGTTTTGAGAGGAAACAATTTGTTGTGCTTCTTTAGCTTTTTTGGTAGCCTCCACCCAAGTCGTAGGTCAAGCCATGAGGACATGGGCACGAATCTCCTCCTTGAGGCCACTGATAAAACACTCTTGAAAGAAAGCATCAGTCATGCCCTCTATTCGAAAATCCAGATGCTCAAACGCAGCTATGAAGTCTTCTACTATGCCTGATTGCTTCAATTTTGTCAAACGACCCAAATGGTTGGTGTCAGTGTCAAAGCGTTCATAAAGCTCAGCCACAAATTGGGTCCAAGCAATTAACCCTTGATGAGAAGTTTTTCTCCATTGCCACCATTGCCAGCATTATTGATCTAAATGGAGAACACCATATTGGAGTTTGGCCAAGTCATCTATAATGTTGTAGAGAGAGAAATAATGTTCCATTTGGGTGACCCAACCAGTGGAGTCTGAGCCATCAAATTTGGTTACATCCACCCGCGGAAGGCGTATGTCCCGTTGAAAGTGATTGGGTTGAAAGGAATGGAAAGAAGTTTCACCTTCAGTCTTTTTATGTTCATCAGGAAAAGAGTCATTGGTAGGGATCTTGAGTTTGGTGCAGAGTGATGCAAAGACAGATTCAAGCTAGGTGGTCAGTTCGTGTTTGACTTCCGCCATTGCGGACTGCACGACTACATTTACAGATGCATTTATGGATGCATCACGGGAGGCAATAGTAGCACTTAGTTGTTGCACTTCTTGTTGGGTCTCGAGGAAACCAGATTGCAAGGTGTTGAAGCGAGACTCTAGTTCTTAGCTACGGGTATGGGCCATGAGGATGGGTGAACTGAAAAGGGAGCGGGCGGGGTCAGAAATTTTTGCCGAAAAATGATATGGATGAATGTGATAAGGGAGAAGAGCTGAATCTAATGGAATAGGTCTCAAATAATGGTGAAAAAATTTTAAGATTTTTTTTTTAATTTTTTTACAGCTGCGGGGTTATACTTTGGTTTGAAGAATGCTGCAGTGCTGAAATACCCAAATTTTGAACCAGAGAGTATTTACTTAGCAACCCGAACACAGATGCGTGGCAATAGATCTCGCTGGTTTAATTTGTTTATGTTTATGTTCCCCAAGGGTTAGGTATTCAAGGCTTCTACAGACAAGGGTTTTCCCTATGCTATAGCTCTCTGATATACATGCAGGGTCCAATAGTAGTACTCGGCCCAATATCTCAAGGCACTAACTAAGGAGGATAGACCGTACCCTTAGCCGTACTACCCGACTACCTAGGTACTACAGAGTATCTTCCCGAGTGTTGTTCTCGGTGACACTATAGCTCCGGCGGCCGATAGGTTTATCTAAAGAGGGCTTTAGGAAATCTAAGCCAATCCATACACAAGTGTTGTCTGATGCGCTACCACTCGAAGGGGTACCAACAGGGGTTACAAGGGTGGCCAACAGATGTGCGCTTAAGAACCACTTGTATTTCCTGCGTGTATGAATCCCACAACCACGGGTTTATGCGTGTAATGACAGATCTCTATGGCTTAAAGACGCTGGAATACGTCTCTACCCTGAAAAAAAATACCCACAATTTCTGCCAAGGAAAGTGCTCGGATACCACTTGCAAGATACCAGATATATAAAATATGCAGAACAGAAATAAAATGCTAGAAATGGCAGAATAACAGTAAAATATCCAGCATAATCTTCACAATACACAGAAATGATATACGAAATAGTAATAGAAATAGCACTTTGATTCATAAAGCAATGTTCACAGGCCTCTTCGAGGGAGCAACCTCCAGTCGAGCAATGCTCTATTACAATAATATCCAAGCTAGGGTTCTCATACCCTCGACCCTTATTTATACTAAATATGTCTATTAAGAGAAGCATCTAGAGGAAGATCCTTCTAGAAGCGAAAGCTTCTATTAGGTCTTCTTACATCCGCCTTATTCTATTTTATTGTAAGGCCTTATTAATATTGACCTTTATTACATCCGAATACATTGATCTACCTATGTGCGGGTTAGGACCTTAACACTATCACAATAGTGAAAATCATGACCTAACGATCATGGTTTAAGTAATATTAACTCATCTTAATGAAACACATATCGCATTCATTTATTCAAACACATTTCATGCATCCTTGACCATATTACTTTGGCACAAGTAAAAAGTGAACTCCCCTTGACCCTAGAATTGTCACTTTCTGGAATTAACATTTTCAAATGCGTAAAGGACACCACACTCTCATCCTAAAGAAATTGTTATTGTTTGAAGGAGGTTCCTTATCCTACTCAACTTATGCCTATTTATTCTATTTATTTTGGCATCCATAAGAACTATCATCTTATCCATTGTTTCATATGCATGGTTGCAATGCTAATAATTTATTCTCATTGAGTGTCGTTACATAGGTCTTACATCGAAAATAACAAAAATATAAAAACCATAAAAATGACTTAATGAATAGTCTAAGCTTAAGATTTTACATCAAAAAAAATGTGAAATCATCTTTAGCATAGCACTACTAGTGCCTGACTAGGCCTGAAAAACATCTTAAAAAGTCTAAGATACTATATTCCATAGTCCTAAAATGCCAACTGCAAAGTATAATATCCATATCTAAAATCTACATCAAACCAAAAGATTGAGAGTGTAAATAATGAACAAATTTTTTTTTGTGGATTCAGAAACTACATTCCATAGTCCTAAAATGCCAACTACAAAGTATAATATCCATATCTAAAATCTACATCAAACCAAAAGAGTGAGAGTGTAAATAATGAACACATTTTTTTTTGTGGATTCTAAATATGGAAATGGTTTTAGATTTGTCTTACTATTTTTTATCTATCAAATTGTATAGAGATTGATAGATGTTTTTTAGTACTTGACTAGGCCTGAAAAACGTCTTAAAAAGTCCATAGTCCTAAAATGCCAACTGCAAAGTATAATATCCATATCTAAATCCAATGTCTAATAAGCATATATCTAAAATCTGCATCAAACCAAAAGAGTGAGAATGTAAATAGTGAACACATTTTCTTTTTTGTGGATTCTAAATATGGAAATGGTTTTAGATTTGTCTTACTACTTTTTATCTATCAAATTGTATAAAGATTGATAAATGTTTTCTAGAATCTAGCTTATCACTATTGTTATGATTATATTTGGATTATTTTGGCACATTTCTAATCTCTATTTTTTAAGCAATTCCTATTATTGATAGCTATATAAATAAAACTAGTCACAATCAAGTATACTTTTATCGATGTAGTAATGGCATGGCCTTTGTATTATTTTAATAATATTCCATCACTACTTGAGTTAAAAAGGCCATGTAATGATCCCACAATCTTATGAATTTTTTTAATGTAGTATCTTCAAGAAAATAAAATGCTCACCATTGTTTTTATTGTATTTTTGCTAGTATGTGATGAAAAAAATAGATTTTGAATTTTGATTTTGAGCTATTGAAGTTGTAACACCCCCAGTTTTTATCACTAGAATAGTAATGTATATGCATATATGATGAATGGATAAAATAAAAACATTGTAATGTGTAAATGAAATATTGATAGTAAAATACATCACATGCTACAAATGAAGAAGGATGAAAAAATTTGCGGGCTATGATTCTGCAAGAGGGGAAAGAAAGGGGCTTAGGGGGCTCAAGGGGGCCAAAGAAAATCAAATAATATTTTATTGTGCACTTAAGTCCTTAAACATTATATTTATTGATCATTTCTTTATAAGTATCCTAAGTCCTATCAACCTTGGAATTGGTGGACAAGAGAGAAACTTGTACTTCCCATGAAGACACATGGGTTAGCATTAGCATGCAAAGGAGAGTTGAATTTCATTATTTCTTTGGGATCTTTTCCTTTGAGGGACTACATGGTAGATAAGGGGATCCCATTCCTTAGGTTTTGTAGGATAAAGTGGAAAGCAATCTGGTAGATGGGGATTTCTATAAGAGGTTACATAATGTGATAACTGGGAATTGGGTTCTGTGAGGAGAGTTAGAGCCAAAAATAGGTGATTTCACCCTTGTGGGTTCATAGACTTAGATTGGATGTGGCCTCATTGTAGATATATTAAGTGAAATGAATATCCCATGGTTCAATGGAATGCCCTCTATATACAACTACTTGGTGACTAATTCATAACAATATAAGTGTTATGCATTATTTATGAATATGTTGATTTAGTGTTGATTATTTTATGAATTGAATTGGTGTTGTGTTTGTTCAATTCTATTTGCAAATTTTAAGCTATAAAATGTGGATTCTAGTATAAGTCTGAATCTATAACTATGATTGATTAACTATGTTTGAATGACGCTCCTACATTGCCATGTTTGCATGCATGATTTCATTAAGAGTGGAATGGTGAAGAAATATCATATCAGAGCATAAATTTTACGTTAATTAGAGGAATTTAGAGTACCCCACCACCTGAATAGTGTAACAAAAGTGGTTTGGTATGTTACAAAATGGTATTAGAGATATTGGTTATAGCATTAGGGATGTATGGGCTAGAAATTAGATTGTACAGGAATAAACTACAGTTTTCATATTAAGTGTTAGATAAAACATGAAGAACTTGAGATAAGTAAGTACCCTACCTCCCAAATTCTCATATATAATAAGAGATAGAATAGCTCCCGCACCTGAGAAGTTTCATACATATTTAGAGAAGTGTAGATTTACTTAGGGAATGGTGGGAAATTATCTTTTTCTTCCTCCCCGAAAGACTTCTCTTCCTTTCTTTCGATATCCCTACAAGAGGCCAAGAGAAAAGAAGAATAGTCATAGATAAGCATAAACTCCATAAATCACACCATAGAAGTCTTTTCGGGAACTGGTTTTGACTCTGGTCACAAGCAACAAATGGGGACTAGCACCAGTAAGGCTAATAACCATATCAACCATGATCCTTAATCTGATTATAGATTCAATTTGGGTCATCGAAGGCTAGATGCAAAATAAACCAATTGACTTTGTGATAGTTTTAGTGAAGGAGAGGTAAACCAATTGACTTTGTGGTGGTTTAAGTGAAGAAAAGAGGGTAGAAACAACCTTGCAAATGGATTTTATAGTTTAACCATTTAACGATACTGAAGTTATGGAATCATCCACGTTTATGTATTTGAAGTTAATGAAATATTAATTATCTAGGAGCATTGCAACCAATTGTGTATGAATTTATATTTGCACAAAGATTGTATTTGTACATTGGTTAAGTAAATGATTATGAAATATTGTTATATGTATCAAATTTCCTTTTTTTCACTGTCTTATCTAGCTTTGACTATGTCTCAACGGGTAAACTTGGTTAGATGAAACTTGCTCTGTTGTTGGGTAAACTGTTAGGGGTTCTCGTCCCTTAACCTTATATCAGACAATCGATCCTCCACGGCTTTGTGCCTCAGACATAGAGGAAACAAGTATGAAATCATGATTGTGAAATAGCCCAATACTTACTCGACCAGAAAACACCCAATATCTTCTAGATCGACCTGTAATACACAAAAAAAACAATGATCTGGAGTGGCTTTACTCACCCACACACAAGACGATTTCTCCATCAAAAACATAGTAACAAAGCAAAAACATAGTAACAAAGGAACATAATTTATGAGAAAACAAAGGAGTAATTAAAAAATTGGAGCGATTGCACAGGGGAAACAGAGGAGCACAAAAAAAATAAGAAATAGCAAGAACATAACTTATTATATTCAATTCGTCTTTCTCAATTATAGTATGCCTAGATGGAAACAAATTTACATATTTATAGATTTGATTGAAGTATCACTTAGGCATCTAGTGACTTCACGAATCAACCAATCATTCTTTTCCAAATCAAGAGGGAAATTTTTGGCATTTAATTTCCTAACTACTCTTTGATTTTGATGACCATGGTAGCTATTTCCAACAGTTTCTCGAAGCTGAATTTTTCTTCACTGTGAACATTCTCTCATTCCAAGATAAATGAAGGATTCTAGATAATAAACTACATTTGTAGATGAACTCTTTCTTATTGATCCTTTCCAAATCCTGCTCATCAAGTTACCCCCATGCTTTCTAAGCTTTGACACAATAGATAATAAACTACATTTGTAGATGAACTCTTTCTTATTGATCCCTTCCAAATCCTGCTCATCAAGTTACCCCCATGCTTTCTAAGCTTTGACACAGTGCTTGCCTGTCTCTTGGAAAAAATTTGGTAAGCATACCAACACGGTTCTTATCTATATGGATCTTTTACAAGTTAAAATGCCCTTCCTCCAATATCTTCCAAATCCAATGGTACCTTAGGTAAATGTGTTTGGTATTTGAATGATATGTTGGGTTTTTATCTAAATGAATGGTGCTCTGACTATCACAATATAACACATATTTTTCTTGTTTTATTCCAATCTTTCTTAGTAATCGTTGTATACACAACATCTCTTTTCAAGCTTCCCCTGCAACTATGTATTCTTCCTCTGTTATGGAGAGGGATACTACTTTCTGCAGTCTAGAAACCCAAGATATTGCTACACCTGTAAAGGTATATACATAACCAGTGGTGAAATTTCTAGTCCACATCTCCAGCCATATCTGCATCTGTATGATTTCAAGCACAACATTATTATTACCAAAAAATAAACAATAATGACTGGTACCCTTGAGATACCTCAAAATCCACTTTACTTCCTTCCAATGTTGTTTTTCAGGATTTGCAAGGAACCTTCTCGTTACTCTCACTGAATGTGAAATATTTTTCTGATTACATACCATGGCATACATAAAATTGTCAACTGCTAAAGCATAAATAATTTTACTCATTTCCTCCTTATCCTTGTCATCACAAGGGAACAAATCATTATTTAGTTTGAAGTGGGATGCAAGGGGTGTACCAACTAACTTGGAATCCTTCATATTGAATCTATCAAGCACCTTCTCAATATATTTTTCTTGTGACAACCACATTTTTTTCTCCTTAATGTCATGTGTCTCCTTTATGTCACATGTGATATTCATACCTAGTATTTGTTTTGCTAGAACTAGATATTCCATTGCAAACTGGCTGCCCAAATATTTCTTCAGCTTGTAAATCATATTCTTATCATGTTCTACGACTAACATGTCATCCACATACACGAATAATATAATTTATTTTAATTATCCATACCTATTTATGTAGACACAACGATCAACCTCTGGTATTTTAAAACTATGTTCCAACATAAATGAAACAAATTTATTATACCATTGATGAGGTGCTTGCTTCAGTCCATAGAGGCTCTTCTTCAACTTGCAAACCAAGTTTTCTTCACCTTTTGTTTTGAAACATTATGGTTGCTCCATATAAATTTCTTCTTTTAATTCACCATGAAGGAAGGTTGTACTTACATCTAATTGTTCACACTCCAAATCTAATGTAGCAGAAAGACCAAGAATAATTCTAATGGATGACATCTTGAGAACATGGGAAAATATTTCAGTAAAATAAATACCTTCCTTTTGAAAAACTCCTTTCACCACCTGCCTTGCCTTGTATCTTTTATTTTTCCCTTCTCCCTCATGCTTAATATTGTTCACCCATTTGTTTTAGAGATTTTGGTCCCTTTGGAAGCTTTACCAATTCCTAAGTTCCATTTTCCAATAAGGACCCATATTGATTTCTTCGATTCTTTGTTGTTCTCAACTTTACAAGCCTCCTAAAAACAAGATTTGCAGGCCAATTGTGGTGGTGTATTTTCAAGTTGGACTTATTGTAATGGCTATTGTACAATTTCTTCTTGTTGTTGTTTAGCTTGTTCTTGAATATGCTTCCCATTATCTTGCAACGATGGAATATCAATTTCTTCTTCAACAAACCTTTCAAAAACTTTCTTGACCTCCATGTATATTACCCGTAGACTTATTAAACATTTGTAACTCATTTAAATTACATCCTTGCTTCTAGTAAATTTGTTTTTGGATCTCATAGTAGGTAACGAAACTCACTATTCGCATATCCCAGAAAAATACACTTTATGGATTTATCATCTATATTTTTTCTATTCTCTTTGGGAATATGCACAAATGCTTCACATCCAGATATTTTTAGGTGAGAATAATTTACCCTTTTACCAATCCAAACTTCTTAAGGAATGACACCATTCAAAGTTGTAGTAGGAAATTGTTTTATGAGATAGCAGGTTGTCTTTACCGCTTCTACCAAAAAATAATTTTCCAATCTAGAATTTGACAACATACTCCTCACCTTCTCCATGATAATGTGATTCACTCTTTCTGTAGTACCATTTTGTTGAGGAGTGTAAGAGGGAAAATCTTCTCATGCTTTATGCCAAACTTGTTTCAACACTCTTTGAATGCATTGGAGTAATATTCCCCACCATTATCTATCCTCAAACACTTGAGAAATTGATGCAGGAGCATCTCTTCATGCAGCCAACCAGCCAGCCAGCCACGTCAGCGCGCATGCATTCATATGCAAAAAGGGAGGTGTAGCCTCATTTCAAAATTTGAATTGAATGTAATTTAATGTCTTAGGCTGGTGAGCCAGGAAATTCGTTCCTTTGAGCAGGCGTTAGGTAGATCGGCTTTAATGCCAGGAATGGCTGAGATCTAGATCCGATCCTGGACTAGACAACCCATTCATTGTAAGTGATTGTAATTAATTAGAGTAGGAAAATCCTGGAGGGAAGCGCTCGATGAGCCCCTCAGGTAAAAGGGATTTTAGATCTCATTTTGAAGGAGAGAGAGAGGGATGGTTGTATGAGAGAGCCAGAGAGAGCTCGAGGAACACCATTGTAAAATACATGCATTTGCCATTGTTAATATAACAGAAGCAGTTTTTCCTGCATTATTTTGTTTTATATGGATGTTTGTGTGTGTTCCTTATATATTGTGAATGTATGTTGTAGTTGCGCATTTGCAGGGTTTGTTTGATTTCAGGTTGAAGATATTTGAGGCTTCACACCAGGAGGGTGTGACAGGACGTTGAGGTTATGATAGCCCTGCACAGAGGATGCACTTCTGAACTCTGAGGAGTCAGACAGAGACATGCTGAGGCACAGGACTGGAATCAACAACTCAGGAGGAAGACCTCAAGGTTGTTGAACACCTTGAAGGCAAGGCTAAGTATGAGAACACAGTTGTAGACAGAATCACTGAGGACTCTGTAGGAGCTCTGCCAAGTGGGCATTGAGCAAGTGCATAGGTGCACAGAAGAAGGAACTCTACCGTGAGTTCAAAGGAAATAGAATCAATGAGGATTCTGGAAGACTCTGCCATGAGGGCATTGAGCGAGTGCCTGAGCACATCGGAGACCAGAATTACTGAATGTTCTATAGTAGAGAGAGACTCCACCAGAAGGGCGTCGAGGAAACGTGTAGGTAGGCACAGGAAGGAGAAGGGGACTCTTTGAGTTCTTGGAGTAAAGAAAGGTCCACTGAGGGAACTTTCACTGGGTTGTTGAATACCCAAAGAGACTCAGCCAGAGGTCGCTTGAGTCGAAGGATAGCTAGGAAGGCATCCATTTTATTATCCATCTGAGGGAGGAAGAAGGAAAAATCCCCCAAGGGGTCTGAGTGTTTACCCAAGCTCAGAAGAGATAGCACCCTTGTGCGTGAAGACTCTGCAAGGAGTGCAGAAGTCGGAGGAATCCTTTGAGGATTCGATAACAGTGGAAAAGGTCAAAGAGGTATAGCACCCTCATGGTATCATGAAGGAGAGCCCAGGAGGGTTGTGCGTGAACAGTTCGAGTAAAGAGTTACAAGTGCAGGCGTTGGGGAGCCAGTTCTGAGAAAGAACATTTGAGTCTTCAAGAAGGAGAATCGACGGTCAAGATTCGCAGAGGAAACCATCGAAATCCTGCCAACCGTCAGATCTCGGGGAAGTTGCGCATGATTTAAGCCTAGCGAACAAGAGAAGGAGTCAGGGAGTCATCGGGACTTGGCTCATCAGAATATCGGGGTTTCTGTGGTCACAAATCTCTTGTAGACAGGAATTGTGATCCGCGATTTCCAGAAAGGATCTTAGCCATTGATCGGTGAGATACGTGTCAAGAAGCAGGGGAGTCAGTGGAGCTCGGCTCATCGGAAGATCAGAACTTTCGGAGCCAGGAACCCTGTACATGAAGTCGCGATTAGCAATTTCCCAAGGAGATCAGAGCCGTTGATCATAGAAGGGACACGTGGCGCGAGATCCCGGGGAGTCGGGGTTTGGTGTTTCGGGGTTCTCGCATACAACGAAATCGCAGCAGGAGAAACTGTGATTTCGCGAAACGCGACGGGTCCCACGGTCACACCATTTCAGTAGAATACAGGTGTCGGGAGGTCAGCCCTTGAAGGGAGACGACGATAGGTGGCATCGACATATCGGGAATTCGGAGGTTCGCGAGTTGGAGCCGCAAAGATTGCGTCAAAAGTTTGCGAGGTCGCGAATGGCGATATCTCGACACCCATCTAAATAGCGCATGGACCACAGACATCAGAGCCGAGGACACATGGCATCAGGGATCGGAGGATCGGAGATCTCGCGAGTGTAAGTTCCACGCATTCCAAATCCGCGAAGTCTGAATTTTCGAAGTGGGGAAGGACTGTGGCCTCGTGGCTCGTGGTCGCATGAGAAAGAATAGCCGAAGGGAGTTAAGGTGTGCAGAGAGTGCCATCGCAAATCAGGAATCAAGGATTCACGAGGTTAGTAACTCGTGACAATGCGAACACCGATTTCCCGACGGGAACATTCCCGATCAAAGAAAATAACACTTGAGCGGATATTTCATCGGGTTTCGGAAATTGTGAGACCCGAGTGCAGGACTCGTGATCGCACGAGGTCCAATTTCCCGATAAGACAGTAGGGAGATCGTAAGAGCATCCTGTGGGTGAAGAAAAGTCTCGATAAGGGATTTGAAGAGTGGTTCATCTCTTCGGGTTGAGGAGAGAGAAGGTCCCGGTGACAGCAGACGTGCCCTGGGAAGGCGCGTTTGCATCAAGTGGTATCAAAGTGAGTTCTTGTCTGTATATTTCAGGCAAGAGGAGAACAGAGGAAAGCAGGAGAAAGAAAGAGTGTTGAGGAACTCTGTGACGATTGTTTGCAGGTAGGCGACAGTCAAGAATGCAGTCATTGGGACTGTAGGATGAAGCTGAGCACTCAGGATTTTAGGAGTGACAGCAGCAGGTTTGCCAGGGAGGCAGACAGAGATAGCAAGATGGCTACTGAAGGCCATAGAAAGAAGAGCAAGACAGAAAGGCTTGCCGAATGGGATGAAAAAGAGACTAGAGAACTCCATGAATTAAAAGCAGACATAGAGAAGCTCGAACTGCGAATGCGGCAGGATAGGAGGAGGAGACGAATGCGAAATTTGCCCATGAAGAAGGCAAAAGCAAAATGGCCAGTTAGAGAGCTGATGGTCAAGAAACAACGCAGACTGTTGAAGAAATGGTTGAGGTATGCTGAAAACCTCAAGGCCACAAAGGAAGAGATGATTGATCATTGTTGGCCAGAGACTGGAAGGGGTCTCGATGATTGGGATGATGAAAAAGATGAATTGGGACCATCTGAGGATCTCAAGGACTGCCAGGAGGGCAGAGAAATAGAAATTCCAGATTGCCAAGAGGACAACAGATTGAGATCAGCTGAGGATCTCAAAGACTGTCATGAGGATAGCCAGGGAATTTCACATTGCCAGTTGGGCAATGAAAGGAGATCATATGAGGATCTCGAAGACTGCCAGGAGGGCAGTGGAAGCATCGAAGACTGCCAGGAGGACAGCGGAAGCGTGTCAAACTACCAGGTGGGCAGAAATGAAAATTCGAGACTGTCTGAAGGTCTCGTGGACTCAAAGAAGAGTTCAGTTCAGGAAGGAGTGCTGATGAAGATGGGATCGGTTGATCTCATAGTCTGCCAAGTCAGCAGCGGAAGCATCCCATATTGCCAGGTGGGCAGGGATGAGCGGATGAATTTGAATCAGCCAGGAGAGCTGATAGATATGAGACTGTCTGAGGGTCTCATAGTTTCAAAGATAGATTTAGATCAGCAAGTGCAGCTGATAGAGGATGAAGATCAGAATGATATTCTGATAATTGGGGGAATTTCAATATTCCCGCCATTTGCCCCAGAGGAGGCAGAAAATTGTATTGCAGATACGGTAAGATCAGAGGAACAGTCAGCCGTGACTGTCAAACAAAAATTGGAGCAGATGGCTAAGACTGCCCAAGGGGATGAAGAGAATGAGCGTTCTAAGGAACGACTCAATGACTTCAGCCAGCAAGCTGAGAGCGTTGTAGCATTGGAGCTGACAACAAAAGAAGAAGCAGAAGAAGAAGGAAAAGAGAATGAGCATTCTGAGGAATGGATCAATAATTTCGGCCAGGAAGCTGAAAAGAAAGAAGCTGTAGCACTGAAGCTAGCAGCAAAAGAAGCTGAAGAGCCAGCAGGTAAAGTTATTACTCCATGGGAGATGGAGCTAGACATGCTGGAGGATTGGTTGAACAATCCAGAGCCAGCAAGAGAACTGGAAGAATTTGAGCTGTCAGAGAAGAGGATGACTAAGCAGCAAGTCAGTCAAGAAGAGACTGCAGAGCTGAAGTATGCAGCAGAATGGCAACTTGAGACCACAGATGAAGATGAAGATGAAGAAGATGGCATGGGAGATCATAGCGATCTTCCCAATGGCCAAAAATTTTTGTAGCTGAGGAGACTACAACAACAGAACCAGCCACTGGAGCAGCTGGATGAGGTGATCGAGGAAATCAGAGAGCTGATGTTGGAGTCAGCAAAAACTGCAAGCAAGGAGCAACTGGGCAGAAGGAAATAGGCAATAGCAGCAGCAGCAGCGCAGCGGAAGCAACAATAGTAGCAGCAGGATGGAGAAGATGGAAAGCTCCAAAGACTTATTTGGGATCCAGGAGGATTTCCAAACAGCTACAGAGGAAGCTCATGAGCAGGAGCTCATGATTTTTGCAGCTATGGAGTATGATACAGGAGCATCTCTCCATGTAGCCAACCAGCCAGCCAGCCACGTCAGCGCACATGCATTCATATGCAAAAAGGGAGGCGTAGCCTCATTTCAAAATTTGAATTGAATGTAATTTAATGTCTTAGGCTGGTGAGCCAAGAAATCCGTGCCTTTGAGAAGGCGTTAGGTAGATCGGCTTTAATGCCAGGAATGGCTGAGACCTAGATTCGATCCTAGACTAGACAACCCATTCATTGTAATTGATTGTAATTAATTAGAGTAGGAAAATCCTGGAGGGAAGCGCTCGATGAGCCCCTCAGGTAAAAGGGATTTTAGATCTCATTTTTAAGGAGAGAGAGCGATGGTTATATGAGAGAGCCAGAGAGAGATTGAGGAACACCATTGTAAAATACAAGCATTTTCCATTGTTAATATAACAGAAGCAATTTTTCCTGCATTATTCTATTTTATATGGATGTTTGTGTGTGTTCCTTATATATTGTGAATGTATGTTGTAGTTGCGCATTTGCAGGGTTTGTTTGATTTCAGGTTGAAGATCTTTGAGGCTTCACACCAGGAGGGTGTGACAGGACATTGAGGTTCTGATAGCCATGCACAGAGGATGCACTTCTGAACTCTGAGGAATCAGACAGAGACGTGCTGAGGCACAGGACTGGAATCAACAACTCAGGAGGAAGACCTCAAGGTTGTTGAACACCTTGAAGGCAAGGCTGAGTATGAGAAAACAGTTGTAGACAGAATCACTGAGGACTCTGTAGGAGCTCTGCCAAGTGGGCATTGAGCAAGTGCATAGGTGCACAGAAGAAGGAACTCTACCGTGAGTTCAAAGGAAACAGAATCACTGAGGATTCTGGAAGACTCTGCCAGGAGGGCATTGAGCGAGTGCCTGAGTGCACCGGAGACCAGAATTACTGAACGTTCTATAGCAGAGAGAGACTCCGCCAGAAGGGTGTCGAGGAAACGTGCAGGTAGGCATAGGAAGGAGAAGGGAACTCTTTGAGTTCTGGGAGTGAAGAAAGGTCCACTGAGGGAACTTTCACTGGGTTGCTGAATACCCAAAGAGACTCAGCCAGAGGTCGCTTGAGTCGAAGGATAGCCAGGAAGGCATCCGTTTTATTATCCATCTGAGGGAGGAAGAAGGAAAAATCCCCCAAGGGGTCTGAGTGTTTACGCAAGCTCATAAGAGATAGCACCCTTGTGCGTGAAGACTCTGCAAGGAGTGCAGAAGTCGGAGGAATCCTTTGAGGATTCGATAAGAGTGGAAAAGTTTAGAGAGGTATAGCACCCTCATGGTATCGTGAAGGAGAGCCCAGGAGGGTTGTGCGTGAACGGTTCGAGTAAAGAGTTACAAGCGCAGGCGTTGGGGAGCCAGTTCTGAGAAAGAACATTTGAGTCTTCAAGAAGGAGAATCGACGGTCAGGATTCGCAGAGGAAACCAGCGAAATCCCGCCAGCCGTCAGATCTCGGGGAAGTTGCGTGGGATTTAAGCCTAGCGAACAAGAGAAGGAGTCGGGGAGTCATCGGGACTTGGCTCATCGAAATATCAGGGTTTCTGTGGTCACGAAGCTCTTGTAGATAGGAATTGCGATCCGCGATTTCCAGAAAGGATCTCAGCCGTTGATCGGTGAGATACGTGTCAAGAAGCAGGGGACTCAGTGGAGCTCGGCTCATCGGAAGATTGGAACTTCCAGAGCCAGGAACCCTGTACATGAAGTCGCGATTAGCGATTTCCCGAGGAGATTAGAGCCATTGATCATAGCGGGGACACGTGGCGCGAGATCCCGAGGAGTCGGGGTTCGGCGTTTCGGGGTTCTCGCATACAACGAAATCGCAGCAAGAGAAACCGCGATTTCGCGAAACGCCACGGGTCCCACGGTCACACCATTTCAGTGGAGGACAGGTGTCGGGAGGTCAGTCCTTGAAGGGAGACGACGACAGGTGGCATCGGCATATCGGGAATTCAGAGGTTTGTGATTTGGAGCTGCAAAGATTGTGTCAAAAGTTTGCAAGGTTGCGAACGGCGATATCTCAGCACCCGTCTAAATAGAGCATGGACCACAGACATCAGAGCTGAGGACACGTGGCATCGGGGATCGGAGGATCGGAGATCCTGCGAGTGTAAGTTTCACGCATTCCAAATTCGTGAAGTCCGAATTTCCGAAGTGGGGAAGGACTGTGGCCTCGTGGCTCGTGGTCACATGAGAAAGAATAGCCGGAGGGAGTTAAGGTGTGAAGAGAGTGCCATCACAGATCGGGAATTGGGGATTCACGAGGTTAGTAACTCGTGACAGTGTGAACATCGATTTCCCGACAGGAACATTCTCGATCAAAGAAAAGAACACTTGAGTGGATATTTCATCAGGTTTCGGAAATTGTGAGACCCGAGTGCAGGACTCGTGATCACACGAGGTCCGATTTCCCGATAAGATAGTAGGGAGATCGTAAAAGCATCCCGTGGGTGCAGAAAAGTCTCGATAAGGGATTTGAAGAGCGGTTCAGCTCTTCGGGCCGAGGAGAGAGAAGGTCCTAGTGACAGCGGACGTGCCCTGGGAAGGCGCGTTTGCATCAGAAATTTATTAGTTTCTCTTTCAACGACATCATGAAATTTCTAGAATATCTCGAATACCTCACCTTTTCTTTTCATAGGGAGGCCCAAATACTTTTATATGCATCATATATAAATGTGACGAAGTACGAGGTTCCTCCTAGTGAATTAATGTTTATTGTACCAAACACATAAAAATGTATCAATTCTAACAAATCTATTTTATGTTAATGGCTACCAGTAATAAATGAAACCCTTTGTTGCCTACCATATGCAATGCTCACAAAGGTCAAGATTATGGTATTTCAAATCCAGAAAAAAAAAATTCCAACAATAATTTTGAGGCCCTTCTCACTCATGTGACCCAGATGCTTATGCCATAAATTTGATAAGATTTATTCTCTTGCAACAAAAACCACATACAATTTCTTTGCTATTGTTCTTAAAGTACACAATTTTCTTCTCTTGGATACTCTAGCTATGATCAATACCCTTTTACTAATTTTCCATCCACCTTTTTCAAAGCTTGTGGAATAACCTTCATCATCCAATCGTCTTACAAAGATAAGACTCATGCGCATATTTGGAATGTTCCTAACCTATTTTAATAATATATGTTTTCCATTCTTTTTCTTGATTTGGACATCTCCCACTCCAACAATGTTGCAAAAGTGATTGTTTCCCGAGTGTACTTTACCATAATTGCCAGAATTATATGCAACCAAATGATCTTTGCTTGGGGTTACATGGTGAGATTCCCTAGAGTTAAGAATCCAATCAATGCTATAGATGGAGGTATATGAACATGAATATTCCATTGAAACAGTAAATAAAACCTCATTATTTGAAACTATAGAAGTAGTCTCACCTTCATTTGTGTCAGTTGATTTTTTATTTGTCCTGGCTGGTTTTTTATCCTTCTATTCTCACTTCCAGATTTGGAACTCCTTTTTCGTGTGTCCTGGTTTTCCATAGCAATAAGAAGTGAGCATGTCTCTTCTTGATTTTGATTTTCCTCTTGAACTTGAATGCCCTTGAAAAATTTGATCAATTTTCCCACCACAATCAGCTAGAGTTAGAGTTTCTCCTCCCTAGTTTTTTGTAATTGATTACACCACAACTCCTCATTCATTAGTTTGGTGCTAACATCATCAAACTTTAGTGTTATTGCAGGTGTTGAAGTGCTCATAGCTACTAATTCAGATTTATGAGGGAACGAAATGAAAAATAGAAATATGACAGAAACATAGAGATATAGTAATACTCAATTTCTATTAATGAACAAAATGTACTTGAACTGTAAAAAAAATGCAGAGCAAAATGAACCCGCTAGAATGGTGGAAGCTTATCTCTGAGAAGAGATGCGACAACTATGATCATTCACAAGAAGATGATTACAATGAGGTCAAAAAGGCATTTTAACATAAAACATCAATGAGAAAACCGTAAACATAAAAAACCCTAAACTCGAAAGATGAAACACCAAAAGATTTGTGGGCTTCGATGTGGTTAGTTGATATGTCAAATGCCCTGGGATGTTACTTTTGCATACAATATCTATTTGGGGCACATGATAGCTCAGTGGAAAGAAATTTTCGAAGATTATAACTTTTGTCTTGGGAAAAAGTTTTTTGATGGCAACCCTTGGCCCCTTGAATGTCCAAAAAACATTGTTTAAAAAACACTATTTAGGGCCTTAAAATGACGTAGGAAGTTTGGGACTCGAAAAACTGTAGAAAAATTGCCAAGATAGAAAATTGTGTTATGAGCCAGTGGAATAGATGGGTGTCCATCGATGTCCACTTGGACCAATCCTCCCTCCTTAGGAAACAATGGTCCCCATTACATTAATTTCCCTCGAGAGATTGAGAAATTGTTTGTGAAATCTAAACCTTGGTGAGCTTCTTTCCTTGTTGAAGTATCTGTGATGTTTATACTTTGTATTTTCTTATTGAAGGATGCCATGAATCCATTGTTGGAGGGGCTGGATCCATTCAACAAATTAGGCTGCATGATATTTCTTGGTATGAGTGTAGGAGGACTCTATTGGTGAATATGAAACATGGAGAGATATATTAATGATTTATAATGGTTGGAACCCCACGCACACCTTAAAAGGGTTATGTCCAATAGAGCTATGAAGGGATATGTTATAGCTTTGATTGACTTAGCAGTGCAGAGAAACCCCCGTAGGAGAAGAAAAAATATCTTCGTGCTCTTCTACAATCTTTTCAACCTATTTATATTGTATAGAAAGGTCTTGGGCGAAGGTTGTGGTGGTCACAGTGACCTTATGTTCACATTCTGACTGTATCATGAAGAGGATACAATATTTGGTATGAAATATTACTTTTTGGTACTGTTTTTCTGAGATCAATGAAATGGAAGTAGTCGAAAATACCTCTGGTACTCTCTAGATCTAACCCTCTAGAGTAACAACGACAATATGAGGCAGAGACCCATAAACATTGTGACATTTTCACATATATGGATGTCCTAAAACAACATCACATACTTCCAATGGGGAAACATCATACAATACCTCATCCTTGAAGGGCTTGATGCCATAGGACATGTGACATTGTTGGATGATGTAGAGATCTCATCCATGGTGGAGCCACCCGATGTTGTATTGATATGATTGTAGTGTTGTCGAAAAATATAACTGTTTGATGACCTTTGTTGAGATTAGGTTCTTTTGTCTTCCGTTATAAACAATGAAATGCAATGGGTTCCCCTTCACCCACATCTATGAATGAAAGAGACGCTCCCCCTCCCTAGGCTCCTTTGGTTCTTTTGGTTGGATTTTTGTGGTCACGATGGTAGCAATGGGTTCTGCATCGATGATATGTTTCATTTTATTGTGTCTTGAGTCAGAGTTTGAGTCAGGGTTCGACTATTTTTCTTTGAGTTCGACCACCAATAACTGTTTCGAGCAACATTCATCAGTGTTGTGCTAGTGGATTTTGTGGAACTCACACCACTTTCTAGTGTCTTCTTCATCTTTTCGTTACCCTTATTTTCCTGCAACTTAGACTGGTTATATTGAGATTGAATGTTCTGTGAGTTAGGGTCGTCTTTACCATACTTTTGTTGTTGCAAATTTGCATACTCGAACTCTCGCTTATTCAGTTGCTTAAATTTCTACTCAATTTTAACAACATAATGATAAAAATCTCCTAGTGACGGGATGTCTAGAAAATCCACTTCCGTTTGGATGTACCTGTGTAGACGCCCATGATATTTTAGAACTAGATACCACTTGGAGTCTCGGATATCTATCTTTTTGCACAAGTTATGGAAGGTATTTGTGAAATATGGCATTGTTTGGTCCCTCTCTTGATGTTGTGTGGTCTGTCTCGTGTACTAGTTGTCATAGTTTCCAACAGGATAATATTGTTCCTTAATAGAATCCATAAAAGAGTCCCAAGTGGATTCGACCTCAAATATTCAAGGATCCTTTGTGGAGTTTTTCTCAGAGTAAGTCTCCCACCAATTTTTGACATGGGGTACAACCTTAAGGAGTGCAAAGGTGCTCTTTTCCTTATCAAATAAATTGTGGACAAAGAATTAACCTTCTAGCAAATTTAACCATATTAATTCCAAAGCATTCACATATGTTTGACCTTCAAATACATGAATATCAAAATTAACTTGTACCTTGAAAGGGGCAACACCTCCAAAGTGGCCTCTTAACGAATATGTGTCCACTATTGAATGATTTGGGAAACATTTTCCATAATCTCATCCCTCTGTCACATGAGGGTTTCCTCAAACAACAAATGAATATGATCTCCTATTCACTCGTCTCTATTTTCTTCCGTAATAGGAGGCCATTGGGGTTGGCAAGGATGGTCTTTCGGAGGCTCAAATAGTTCGAGTGCCAACTCCTTATACCTTGAGCTCGTTGGGGATATGCACAAAGAAACAAATAAAGGGCATACTTCTCGGATACAACTGATACATATTTATGAGGGAACGAAATGAAACACAAAAATATAACAGAAACACAGAGATATAGTAATACTCAATTTCTATTAATGAACGAAATGTAGATGAACTATAAAAAATTGTAGAGTGAAATGAACTCGCTAAAATGGTGGCAGTTTATCTTTGAGAAAATATGTGAAAGCTATGATCATTCACAAGAACATGATTACAATGAGGATGGAAATGCATTTTAACATAAATCATTAATGAGAATACCCTAAACATCCAAAACCCTAACTCGATAGATGAAACACCAAAAGGTTTGTGGGCCTCAATGTGGTTAGTTGACAGATCAACTTCCTAGTGACAATACTTTTGCATACGATCTCAGTTTGGGGTGCACGATAGCTTTTTGGAAAGAAATATTCGAGGATTACAATTTTTGGTTGGGGCTAAGGTATGTCGATGGCAACTCCTAGCCTCTCAAATGTAAAAAAAAACCGTTTAGGGCCTCAAAATGATCTCAGAAGTTTGGGACCTAAAAAACCGTAGAAAAATTGCCAAGATGGAAAACTGTGTTGTGAGTCGGTGGAATAGGTGGGTGGCCACCAATGTCCACTTGAATCAGCTACAATCAGGTTCTCCTAGTTGTCTGGCATAGAGAACATTTGTAGGATTGCTCTAATCTCATCATCAAAAACAATTTTAATAGAGGTGAGTTGGCTAGTGATTATGTTGAAATCATTCAAGTGCTCCACTACTGAAGCACCCTCCTTCATCTCGAGATTATATAATTTCTTCATCAAGAAAATCTTATTTGATGTTGTCTTTTTCTCATATAGATCATGCAAATTTTTCCACATACCTTTTGTTGTCTCCTCTCCGACCACATTAGAGTAGAAATGATTTGCTAGACATTAACCAATTGTGACAATGGCATTTCTGTCTAGCTTGACCCAATATTCACTTGCCATCAATGAGGGTTTCCTTTCTACTCCCTTAACTGGAAAATATCGATCCTTGAAAATCAATATATCGTCCATCTGTGACTTCCATAGGGAAAAATTAGTCCGATTTAATTTCTCCATGTCACTCAGTGTTGTTGTCTCCATGCTCAACGAAACCAAATTCAAGCTATGATCTGGTGTTGCTTAATTGGACCCCACAAAGAACCAACAACCTAACCACACCTAAAACCAAGCTCGTAGCCTCATTTCCAAGCCCACACACCGCCTTGTGTTCGAATACTTAGTGGGACAGACTTCTCGTGCACTTATGGGTTGGTCTCTAACATGCACCACTCCTTTAGCTCGTCTAACACATGCTCTCCTATACATCGCTGCAAGATCCTCGGAACTATCCAGCCAACGTTTGACCTCTTCTCTCTGTTGTGGATGTTCTAGCGAATTTTGGTTCTCTCTTGGCTCAACGAGTATTCTCCTCTACAGAGCAGTGTACAGATCGACCTTTTCTTTAATATTAGTTGTTAGGGCTTCTCGTCCCTTAATCTTTCCCAAAATCTCAGACAGTCGATACTCCACGACTCTATACCTTAGGCACAAAGGAAACAAGCCCGAAATCAAGCTTCAGAAATCGCCCAATACTTACTTGAACAAAAAATGCCCATTCTCTTCTAGCTCGATTTGGAGTACACGCAAAAAATGCCCAATACTTAATATACACGCAAAAAATGATTTGGAGTGGCTTTACTCACCCACACACAACATGATTTCTCTAGCAAAAACAGAGTAACACATGAACACAATTTATGAGCAAATAGAGGAACAATTACAAATTTGGATCAATCACATAGGGGAAATAGAGGAACACAATTTATGAACAAATAGAGGAGAGATTACAAATTTGGAGAAATCACACAAGGAAAACAGACGAACAGGAAATTAAAAACAGAGGGCACAAAAACACACAAGAAATAGCTAGAACATAAGTGATTACATTCAATTTGTCTTTCTCAATTACAACGTGCTCAAATGGCAATGGATCTACATATTTATAGATTTGATTGAGTATCTAGATCCTTCCAAGACCTGAAGTATCGCTCGGACATCTAATTCCTTTGCGAATCAACTATTCATTCTTTTCCGGATCAAGCTGACATTTAATTTCCTAACTACTCTTTGACTTTGTTGGGCGTGGTATCTATGTCCAATAGTTTCTCGAAGCTTAATTTTGCTTCATCGTTAACATAAACTCGGTCAGTTTCCTTTGGAACTATAATTGGAATTGCTCGATCTTCATTTGTCTTTGGGGTTGGCTCCACTTTAAATACCCTTGCCCTATATTTTTTATGTGGACTTTGTTGGTGGTGGTGAAGAATTTTCTCTATACGTCACTGGTAGGTCTCGATACCCACAGAATCTATATTTTACTAGTAGGTATCGATATCGATATGGAAGCAGTGAGGATGTTGTTGGTGAAGCACCCAAAACAAAAATCTCCCTTACAAAGTTGTCACAATGAAGGAAATGTGAAGGATATTGAGAGTTCCTTTAGTTGATTCTAGGAAAAGGCAAGTGAAGAAAGGGTGTATGAAC
>WSFP011309014.1:0-43533 GCA_009831015.1 Picea engelmannii
TTGTATACCTTTGGAATGATCAGATAAAGTGATAGTATGAGTTTAAATATGGGTGATCAAGAGTATAATAGTGGCAAAAAGTATAGGCAAAAAGGTACATTGTGTGGTCCTAACAACAGTCACATTAAAACCAAGGTATTTATGCAAGGAGATAAGGTTATACTCTATGATAGTTAGTACGACAAGCATCCTGGCAAGTTGTGCATGCATTGATTGGGACCATTTATAGTTGTGGAGATCCGACCCTCAAGAGTAGTTAGACTTACATGACTGGATGGTATGTTGCAGCCATGATGGGTGAACGACGCTCACCTAAAATCCTATATGACTCAAAACTGAGTAAAATGGAATATTTCTCTAGTCTGAAGGAGCATGTATAATAGTTAGATATGATTTTTATGAATTTTTTGTAAATTCATTTAATAAAGTCATTGTGCGTAGTATTGCGTTGTGACACATAGTTCATTTTTTTTGTAAGTGTTGTTTGATGCAGAACTAATGACTCAGCAACATAGTATCTGAAGCATAAAAGAAACCATTAATGATAGTCATTAATATGATGGAAACCCCCTTTGTGTTCAGAGGGAGAAGAAATCCAAATACAATCTAAGTCTATGTGCCACATGAACCCAGTCTAGTCACAACCTTCAATGTCGTTACGCTACCCCACATGTGCTTAGTTAAGCCATAAAGACGTGATAAGAAAATATTCCATCAAAATTCATTCTGGGATTCCCACCTATCAAACAGAAAGGTCTGAAACCATCCATGTCCACATTCCACTCACACAAGTAAATGCTTGAATCCCCTGATAGGATTTACCCTATTAAACCATCCCGTCAGACAACTCAGAGACAGTTGCATCCATACGGTCATGATGAACCGCAGTTATTGCTAAAATTTCTCGTTAAGCCAAGTATAAGCCTCTAAGAATTCACCATAGAATGCATCATTTTCAAAAGAGATTAGTAATTTCTGAATTCTGAAGAGCGAGAAAGTATGTACAATTGTTAAACCTATAGTCATGACCATAGTCCTTAGCTCACCGCAGAAGTCATGATAACTCAGAATCCACAATATCGAGAGCCACAGGAAGCTGAAGTACCATGTCTAAGGAGGTAGTACTAGATAAGCCCTACGACCCCCGATTTGAGGTTATGGGCGATCTCAAATTAACAGTGGAGCATGTCAAGCTCCTTGATATTGACCTAACAGATCCAGTTTTGTTCCCCCAGATTCACATAGACGTCTTCTGGGAGATGGCTCCAGATGAGTTGGGAGGCATGTAATTCATGCCAAAAATGAAATTTTTCAACTTGTTCAACTCGACCATTATGAACCTCAAAGACCCACCAGTATTTGACACCACTGATGAGGTTGCATGGTGCACTAAATTTCTGATCAGTAGAGTGCATGACCGAAGTCTCTGGTTGGACAAGCAATATGAAATCCACACCCAAGATATCCATCATCTTACTGGACTATCCTTCGAAGGAGAGGATGTGTAGAAAGGATTCTAGGGTCTTGGTAAGCATGGAAAAAATAAAGGACAACTCAGCTTTTATGAGAAATTCAACACAAATAGGGGGGGATGCACAACAATAATCGACCCCATATTACCAGGGAAAATCAAGATTGGTTGTTACATCATAGCCAGTAAGGTTATGAGATCATAATACAAGGTATAATGCACACTATATGAATTATCAATATCATACTTTTGCGCCAACGATGTTGTGTTCAATTGGTGTAGTTACCTACTGGAGGAACTACTAGTAGCATGCGAGGAAGCGCAGGAGAAGGGAGGAACCTTCACCTATGGATACCTGTTTCTAGAATTTGTAGTGTACAAATGGAAGCCACCTATGGGAAGAGCACCAATGCTACCATACAAGGGGTGCATGTCGAAGATGTTCTATCCCTGGAAGACCAGGTCAGATTTAGAGAATGTATATTTCAACGCCGCAACATTTGCTAAGTGGTACAATGGCATGATAGATGAAACAAAAAGGTTTCATATTCTATAGGAACTTCTCAATTGAAATATGAGAAATATTTCCTTCAACATGAACCAACATCATACGTTTGTATTGCTGAGGCATGTTAGCAAGGAAGAATTCCATTCGAAGATGTTGTCATTCTACTTGGACAAGGAGGCCTTTGAAAAATAAGTAATGTCATGGCCAAGAGTTAAATGAAACCCGAGCAAGTCAGGAATGCACTATATTCTACTGGATGTGTTGCTAAAGAAGAAAGGGAAAGAAGCAGGGGTAGGACTGAGCTTAGGCTCAACATCCCAGAAATAAGAATCCCTAGCACAATAAGACTCCAAGGAGGAATATAAGACGCAACCATTAGAGCATAAGAAAAGAAAGTTGTCGATCCTCCATCCACTGCTAGCTAACGTTGTGTTTTCAGGTGAGGACATCAGCAACATCCTAAGTGTTGTGTTCATTACCGAACCAGCGGTGAAGAAGCTCATAACTTATATTTCTATGAATAAGCCTCTGAACCCCCAACCTATTGCATCAATCATCCCCCACACTCGCACAACCGTCAGAGAAAGCCCCATCATCGATATTCAGGATGACACTAAGATTGAAATAATTCCATCCACAATCATCACTCAACACCCTCCGTCATCACCAAAACCCCAATCACCAAGCCCATAAACCACCAGTCCACCCCTGACCACAAACCTAGAGTCGATGCAGCTCGATCCAGAACAAGTGGAGAGAGAAATCCCAGAAATAACCCAGGAATTGCCTAAGCCAAGACCAAAATTTTCTGGTCCAAACCTCGAAGCACAAAAGAAGAGAATGAAGCTCACTGGTCTAAACCTATACATCCAGGAACAACAGACTGAGATTTCAGTGCAAGAAAAAGACACCCAAATCGTGGAGGAGCCGCAAGCCCAAAGAAACTAGTAAATATCCTCACCGGCCAAGGGTGAGGATTCCCAAGAAATCACAACACAGGACACAGACACAAAAAAAAAGAAGGAGATACCAGAGGTTCAGAAGGAGCCAGAATCAACACCTGGGTCGAGCGTGACATCTGAGTAAGAACAGATGGAGCAGGTTCTCTAGAACCCTCAGGAATGCACAGAAATGATGCAACTATACATAGCCAGAACAAAGGTTATGACTCTCTTTCCCTCAACTCTAAGGTTTAGGATCATGCTAGGGCCATCAACAAAGGAGGAGGTATATACCCACTCAGTGCATTCAACGACTAGTGGACTTCCACTACAAACATGAGTACCAAGAGACATAGACCCTTCATCTGCTGACCTAGTACAGTGGCTAGCGACACAGTTATTTGGATTGATCATAACATCAACTGATCAACTGGATCAAAGGATCTAGTAGTCCAAGAGGTATACCAAGGTCGCAAGGGAGGAAGCATTCCTCATGAAAATGTCAAGACAACAACAGGCCAAGTTCTAGGTTGAGAAAAGACTGGAAAGATTGCAAGAAAGGCTTGTTGAAGCCTGGCTTAAGATTTGAAAGGTTACACCTGAACTACCCGAAGTTAGAGATGCAGGTGAGCCAGAGCATCAAATTGGGTTGATCCAAGGAGCATGGACACAACTTTCCACTCATGTTGAGGATATGGAAGTACAGCTGTGATGGACTCAACAAGAAGAAAAGCAACAACCTCAAAAGATGCAAGAGAAAATGCAGAAGATAGTACTGCAAGGAAACAACGCCTGAGAAGCGCTACATAAGTACACAATAAAATGCACAAAGATCTTCAGGGAAGTCAGCGATTGGATGGGCATCATTGCTCAATGCAACTGAGTATTGGAATATTTGTGCACAAAGATATAGGTCCTGAATGACAAAGTTGCGGCTAGAATGAACCCGATGGAGAAACAACAGAAGTTCAACCAAATCCAAGAGGCGGACAATGAACTGAATTCCCTCTTTGAGGCATAATCCGTAGCAAAGAAAGAGATACACAACTTTCAACCTATCATTTAGACAACGTACATGCATATGCATCAATTTTATGCAACAACAGATTCTGAGTGAAACTTGTTGGTCGTGTCCAAGCCAAAAGAGTGTAGTAAAAAGGGGACCCAATAGTTTGTTGCAGAGGTATCATTCCTTTCCAAGAAGTAGTAGGATAAGCTTCGAAAATTTCAAGGGTTGAGGGAGCAGGCCTTGCAGATGGTCCCTGAGTTGGGTCCTTCATTTGAAGAGGTGAAATAAGAGAAATCACAAACAAAAGAGAAGAAGGAAGAAGAAAAAGAGGACAAGGGAAAACAATAGGTGCTCTAGGAATCTGTGAAAGAACCCAACACTTGACTCGAGGGTGAGTCAAGGGTTGTGGTCATATCCTATTGGGCCCTTCATTTTTGGGATAAGGAATCGAGCAATTTTCGACCGAGTATGAGTTGCGCAATCTTCAGAAGAGGTTGGACAACAGAGAAAGAAAGAGCAACAAAAATCAATTGTGAAAGACAGCGCAACACCAACTAAGAAAAAGCGGTTACAACAGAACAAGAAAGCGTGCAAGCTGAGACATAAGACACAACCTAACATATATATAAGGTTGAACATGATTGTATAAGGGTTGGGTTTTTGGTTGGGTCAGTCGGATTGATTAGATATGGGTTCAGCTGAATCGTGATCAAGTTCAACCTGATATTTCCCTCTCTATTAGGTTGTTGTTAGTTGAGTCAACAAAATTCATAAGCCTGTAATGTAATCAATACACCAGCCTGAGAGTCAGAGCTCTGCGATATGATTCTAGAGCCAGGAGTCTGTAACAAGCACTACTGTGTGTTTTCGAGATTCTAAATGAAGAAATATTCTGGAGATAATATGAAGAAGGATCTAAATCTTCAAATATTCTATGTCTTTTTGTGTTTTCCTTATGCATCACATTATTTCTTTATGGTTTATGAATTCCACATGGTGATTTTGTGTTTAAGTGATTTTCTGCAACATAAGTAGGTTTGATTCTTCCACACATAAGGTTCATCTATGTTCAATAGGTAGATGTATTGTGAAAGATCAGGATGAATCCTGAAGGTTATGTAAGTCCTCCTAAGTCTTTTCCCTACCCTTCCCTATGTATTTGTCTTAGCAGCGCTTTGGGTGAGACTTATTCTCTTCGGAGGAGATGAAAATGCTAGTGCTCTAGACTACTCGGTACCTTTTGTTGGTATCCTAAGAAGGACATTGGTCTGATCAAACTTGCGCCAACAATATACTAGATTGTGACATATTGGTCCATGTAGCGAAAGTTTCAAGAAACAAAAAAGAAATGAACCAAACCTAAGGATCCAGTGGAAGTAGACACATCCAAAAGACAAGCAGTCCAGTTGAAAATAATAGGAAGGCTACAGAGCATGACCAAGTTTCATGAAGCAGTGTAGGTAGAAAAAATCCCAAAAATAAAGAGATGGTATCAAGGAAATAAGTCAAAGGAGATGGAGAGAAGGATAGTTCTCATCCACAGGAAGTAAAATATGGGGAAATAACAAAGATGAAAACTAAGGCACAGACCTCAACCCCAACTAAGAAGAGAACGAGAGCAAAGGAGGAAGAAATCAAGAAAAATATGAAGTATCATAAAAATCCTCCAATAATCACTATCATAGAGGATGATGTCGAGTTGGTATCATACAAAGTCCAAGATAGAGGAGAGGATGTAGTATTCATAACATAGGTGCAAAGGGAGGAGATCGTGGAAAAAATAGTAGAAGTACATGACATCTTGTAGAGACTGCAACTCAATACAATGAATCATCCAACAACACAGCAAACAAAAATAACAGAAAACATCAATGCATAAGTAGGAAGAGACTATGAAGACAGTAGTAGTGAGTAGTGACTGATTCATAGTCACACAATATATGTTGGATATGAATAAACACATGACATGAATACCAGTAAAGGAAGTGGAGCACATGCAGTTGGTGCTAGCGAAAATACCCACAAAATCCTTATATGGATTGCAAGAGAGTGTAATGGAGGAAGTGAAATCTAGAGATAGGGCAGATGCCACCAACCTAGAAATTGGCCATGAGGTGAAAGGGATTTTTCAAGTGAAATGTGAAAAAATAACGTTGGAAAAGGAGGAAGAAAAGCAGTGCTCCAACAATTTGGAGAAGAATCTCACAAAGGTATATAGGAGTATACCCGACTATGTGCAAGCAGAAGAGGTTACAAGAAAAGTGAAGATACAACAAATTTTGCAGACCATGGAGAGATACAATAAAGAAATAGCATATTTAACAAATAAGTTAACTTCGAGCACACCTTTAGAAGTGCGAGAGAAGAGGGAGCAAGAGGATACTGTGCATGTAGATAGTATATCCCAGGAGGGTAAAGAAGTGGCATAATTTTATAACAGGACTACACAAATGTTAACAAGCCTTGAAGAGGATGAAAAGATCCAAAATTTGGAGAATATGGAGGAAAAATTGACCGTGGTAGTTCTGGACTTGAAGAAAATATAGAAAAACATGGACATCTCCCTTAGAATGAAGGCATTGCAGGAATTGAAGAACTTATAGGTAGATATAAAGACTTTATAGGAGCAGCAACAAGCAAGGAAGTCTCAGTTGGAGCCATTTCAACAATAAGAAGAAGGGATGATAGGTGAGATCCAAACATAAATGGGAAAATGGGAACAATCTCTCATAGAAAGTAGAGAAGTGCTAATATATCACATAACAATGCAGGGTTTGGAGACATTAGCAGGGAAGAGTGTAGAGTCCAAAGAGAAAGTGATAAGATTAGAAAAGAAGTTTCATGTTGTGGAGATAGCACTGTAGAAGGTGCACTGAGGCTCAGTGGCTCAGGATGAGCCACATGTTAGTGTTGGGGGCATGTTGGAGCAGGAAGGTTTGGAGAACGATGCAGCAAGTGAGGAAGAACAACACACCACATTTTGAGGAAACGAAGTGTGCATGACATGATTTGTAGAAATTAGACGCAAATGTGGACAAACATAGCCTAGTTAGGGTTAGGGTTTTTGGATGGATTGTAGGGGTTTCTAACCCATTTTTGTAATATAAATAAGGGGTATGAGGTATATTAGAGAGTCATCATAATCATAGAATTGTTAGAGAGTTAGTGCGAGAAGTCTGTTTTGGAGAACTTATTTTGGAATGTTTTGGGATTGGAAGTTTGTTTTGAAAGATGTAGTGCTCAGATGAGGTCGAAGTAGATGAGGGTTAGGTCGCAAGATGTGGATCTTGGTTTGATCATGGTCCACCTCACTACTTTAATGTAATGCACACACCGATTTTTTATGAATAAGAACAAAGACGCAGAAGATCTTTGTGGACGTATCCCCAGGAGGGGTGAACCATGGTGAAACTATGTGTGCAATGTGTTTTGATGTGTTATTAATTATGCAGTTATCATTGAATGGTTAGAAAGGAATGAATGAATGAATCTAATGAATAGTAGAATATATTACATGGTTAAGTAGAAATGAGAAGAAGTAAAAAGAAAAAACATCCCCCAATCCCATCCATGACTACAATTATCTACGTCCTGCGATCCCCCATAAACCATCTCGGGTGAGACTGCATTGTGCACTATGTGCATGGTGTAGCCTTTTGGTTTACTAGAGTGGATGATGGTGATAAGTATTTTGTTGGAGAACTAAGGTAGAACCCAAGTCAGCCCATAAGTCCAACATGAATTTACTTTTAATTTTATTTTTTAAATTTTAATTGTTTTATTTATTTTATTTTTTAAAGTAAGATTTTATATTACAATAAAAAAATTTCAAACATATACAAATAATTTAGCAAATTCGGGGTTTCCATAAAAAGGAAACCAACCATGCTCCACAAAGTTTCAAAGTCTAAATTTTCCATCTCAAATTTGAAAGTTTGTCATCTAAATATTCAAAAACTACAACCAAAGTCTAAGTGTACAAGACTTGTTTCTTAGTGGTGGGTTTTGAAATAGCACAGTAAGTGTAGGACCAGATATACTTGATGACATCCTATAAAAGTTTTGGCCAGTAGAAATGTCAGTGCAACACTTCCACTAGCTTTTCCATGTCGAAGTGTCCTTCCAATCCACTGTAGTGGGATTCCCAAATAAGCTTTGCTCACTCGATTGATGGAATGTAGAGATGGACTATATGGCATAACAACACGTCCTGAAGATGGAAAATAGTGACAACTCGGTTTGCACCCAACATCTGGTAGGTGTTGGCAAAGTATGGATCTGTCTCATAGAGGTGGGGCCATCTAAAGGTCTCATGGCCATAAGAATCGATCATTGTGGCGAGTGTCATGAATGGGGGTTGGCTAAGGAAGTCAATGAATCAATTGGTACTTCCTTTTTTATATTTGATGTTGAGGTGGAACTTCTATGAATAGGTGGACAATTTCTGATAGTGATCGTTCTAAAATTTTCCTTGTTCCTCCATGAACTGTAGCAGCTTATGATCAATGTGGATGATTGTCTCCTTCCTGAGAATGTAATTCCTCCACTGGCGGTAGGCTTTAACAATGGAGTTTATTTATTTTTTCTAATTAGGGTACTTATAGACAACATCTAATAATGTCTCACTATTATAGGCCACAAGGTGTTCGTTTTGAGTGATGATTGTGCCCATAGCATAGTCTGAAGAATCTATCTCGATCTCAAAGGGTTGTTGTAGGTAAGGTAATGAAAGAACTGGGGTGGAGCACAAGCATTGATTCGTATCATTGAATTTTTTTTGTTGGTATAGGCCCCACACAAAATTTTCCTTATAACCACCCATGGTTATTTGGTTGAGGTCCCATGCAATATGGGAAAATCCCAACACAAATTTGTGATAGAAATTGGCAAGGCCTAAGAATCTCCGAAGCTCAATGAATGTGGTTGGGGTTGTCTAGTCACAGATGAATTGGATCTTGATTGGATAAACATGCAGACCATGCGCATAAACAATGTATCCTAGCTATTGGACCCTATCCATGTCGAGTGAGAATTTTTCCAAGTTGGAATATAGCTTATGTTTCCACAGAGTATGCAGAACCCTCTGAATATGTTGCAAGTTTTATTCCCAAGTCTTGTTTTAGACGAGGATGTCATTCAAATACACCACCACAACATAATTAGCGAAATGATGCAAGATATCATCCATCATCCTCATGAAAGTTGTTGGGGCATTTTTCAAACCAAAGGGCATGAAAAACCATTCAAAAATACCTTCTTTTGACTTGAAGTAAGTTTTCTATACATATGTCTATTCTATTAGGACCTGATGGTATCTAGAATTCAGATCAATCTTACTGAAGTATTTACCCCCCTTGAGCTGATCAAGAAGATCATCAATTCAAGGAATAGGGTATTGGTTCCTGAATGTGATTTTATTTAGGACTCAGTAATCAATGTAGAGTTTCCAAGTCCTATATTTCTTGTGCACTAGCATGATTGATATTCCACAATGTGATAAGATGGGTTGGATGTGCCCCTTGCGGATAATTTATTGGATATGACACTTGATATCCACATTTTATAGCAGAGAGTGATGATATACTAGCCCATTGGGTAGCAGTGCACTAAGGGTTAGATCGATGGGATGCTTGACCTGACAGTGCAAAGGTACCCTAGTAGGTGATGAGAAGATGTCTTTGTATTCTTCCATGACCTTATCCACTTTATTATGTTGCATGGAGAGGTTATCCGTAGAGGCCATGGATGTGGCCACAACCTTTCACTCACTATGAGAGTGAATCATGAAGAAGACAAACTTCCCAGTCTGAGAAATGACCTTCCTGCATTTCTTGGAAGAGATCAAGGAAATCAAACTAGGTGAGACTACCTTGAGAATCATGTACAATTTCATGTTCAAAGTAATAATAACACTGTACCTCCCAAAATAAAATCAAAAACTTCAAGGGGAGAAACATCACACAATACCTCATCTTTGAATGGCTTGATGTAATATGACATGAAACACTATTTTCTGATGCAAAGATCACTTCCTTGACAGAGCCATCCAATGGTGAAGGGTTGCGGGTGCAATGTTGCTAGCAGGGCTAGACACTTGATGACCTCTATTGAGATGAGGTTCTTATGGCTACCACTATCAACGATGAAGTGCATTAGAGTTCCGTTTACCCACATTTGTTAGTGAAATAGGTTCTCTCCTTCCTCTAGCTCATCAGGTTCACTGGGTTGGATCTTAGTGGTACAAATGGTGGCACTAGGTTCCGCATCAATGAACTATCTCCCCTTTTCTAGTTTTGAATCAGATTCTAAAACCACATATGATTCAGAGGATTTTACCTCAACCACCAATGATATATTTGAGAGGCAATAAATAGTGTTATGCTAGGGACTCTTATGGAATTCACACCACTTGTCGATATCTTTCTTCATCTTCCCATTGTCCTTATTTTCTTATGGCTTGGACTAGTTGTCTTGAGGTTGCCCATATTTCTCTGTCATTTGTTCTGTGGATTGGGGTTTCCCTTTCCCTGCTTCTACTGTGAGGAGTTCCCGAACCCAAACTACCACATCTTTTGTTTCATCTTCTACTCGATTTTGATGACATATCGATAGACCATGCCCAAGGATGAGATGTCCAAAAACTCCATTTCTATCTAGATGTATCTATGTATACTGTTGCAGTACTTGAGCACCAGGTTTCGCTCATAATATTTGATACCTAGATTGGTGTGCAAGGTATGGAATACATTAGTGAATTCTGGCATTGTTTGGTCTATTTCATATCCCAGTGTGCTCCATCTTATATACAAGTTGTCATAACTTCCAACAGGGTAGTATTGTTCCTTAATAACATCCCTGAAGGAACCCCAAGTGGGTGCAATTGCAAATAATATGGATCCCTCTATTTCCTTTTTATCACAAAAAGTATCCCACCAATATTTGACATGGGGCATGGCCTTGAGGAGTGCAAATGTAATCTCTTCTCTATAAAAAAAGTTGTGGAAAAAAATACCCTTCTAGAAGGTTTAACCAATTATCTATGACATCTTCATATATTGTTTTAGCACATATGATATATAAGGGTGTAGAAATGTTCCTTATGTCATATTTAACCATTTGAGGGTCAAATCATGTGTCAAGTCAAACTGCTACAAAATCACCTAAAAGTTCGCAACGAATCAAGAAAGTACCTCATGCACTAATCACATATCATTATGCTTAGGAAATAAGGCAAAGGGGTATCTTATAGTTTTCAAAGATTGTAGTAGGTTCTAAAAGGTTTCCCATCTTGTTGTGTAAATTTTAAAATTTGAAATAAATTTTGAATGTAAAAACGCATCTACAGGAAAGTTCACAGCGCATGTTGTCAAAGGCATTGCGAACTGGTAGTTTCGGCACAATTTGCAGTGAATTAGTTGACAACAGAGTCATTATTTCATCATAAATTTTAAATTCTGATCTGGGTTCTTCTAAATTTATTGTGTGGATATGCATCATCATATTATTTACTTGACGACCAAAACTCAGCCTGACCCCATTTGTCGTTTGAGAGAAGAATTGAAATCATCACCTACAACAAAGTTTGCAGCACCTGCTATCAAAGGCATTGCAAACTATAATACCTTGATAAACACGAGATGTAGGAGCACTACCACATGTATGAAGGGATTATAAGAGTTTCCTAGGAGGTACTTGGACATGAGTGACATGTGTTCCATCCCCACATCAAGCAGCATGACCTGTTTCAAAATGAATTTATCACAATAGATAAGATCCAAAAAAATAGGAGATAGGTTGATTTTTTGTTTCACCTTGTTGTAACAACTCCTAGAGAAAAGGGAATTCAATGCAACCACTTGGGATTTGTAACATACCCCACAACCCATAGGTCAGGGTACACTACCTTCAAGCCCACCCTTGGACTTCTTTCTCTTACCGATACCTTTGTAAATTAATAAGGATGCGTAAAAGAAAATATCTAACGACATGCACATCAATAACCAAAAAACATGCATATTCTAAAGATTCAATTAAATGATAAATAAATACACAACAAAATACATTTAGATATAGGTAAATAATACCATAACAAAGAGCACTTATCTTTATAAAAGAAGACACCAACTGGCTACAGACCAAGGATGTTCCACCCAACCGCAGACACTACTATTCCAAATCTCAACATCGGTGTCACCTCCAAGCCAGGGCTATGGATTCACAAGGAAGGTTCCATATTGTTACTTGGATTCCCAAACCAGTCAACACTCAAGCTCTCACAGGTTTTCCCAGCACTCACAACAATCCAAGTACCCAAATCTCTTCTACCCATCCTACACCACCAAAGAGAATGAACCCCCACCCTTCTCTGCCACGTTGTCCCTCAAGCAGTCCTTCTCCTTCTAGGGATCCAATGCTACTAGTACATAATGTCCATGATGGAACTCTTAGGACTCACAGTTGTGAACAAATATGGCCACAGGGAAATGCATATCAGACATGCAGGCCTCAAATCATGGTTGGATTACACCAACGAACTCTACAACCAACAATACCATGGCTACTCTTCATTTCCCTTTCCCCAATCTAAGTCACAGATGAGGAAGGATGAATGAGTGATAGGTAAGAATGAAATGAATGAATGTTGGCCCTTGACCAAGTTTTGAGGAAACATTGGTCATGTTTGACCACTTTTGAGACTTCGATAGGTTGTTCAAAGATGGAGCATCCAGGTGGAGCTAAGATTACGATATATCACTTATTTTACGGGATTGTGGACCCAACAAATGATTTAATAGGGTTTATGGGATGTCGGTCCATGGGTTTACCCATGTTTAGGCATTTTTTAAAATGTATAAATAAGTAGTAGATAAGCAATATAGATGACCATTGGCTTAGTGCATGACTAGTTGGATTTTTGCAAAGAGTATGTTAAGGCTTGCGGAGCTAAGTGCAAGTGTTTTGTAACTTTCTCTGTGCTATTAAGGAGTTGGCTCTATGCCTTGACCTAGTTTTGGGAAGGAGGATCTGGTGGACAACTCACAGATCTCCTATCCTCTACGGAGTTGGGATTTGTGGCTTTGTGGACATGAGAAGAATAATGCAAGAATATTGAAGACTAATAAAGAAGAATAGTAAGTTGGTGGGTGTAGCCCCACACTGTGGTGAACCACGTATATCTTGTGTCCTGATGTGCTTTGTGAGATGTTGTTTATGTGGTTATTTGCTTAGTTATGTTGTTATGTATAATGAATGCATCAAATGTTGTTTCTTAATACTTAATGGTAGTAAAGATAAATGAATGCTATATATGAGTTAATGATATGTGCTAAGTGATTTTAAGTGCTTGATCTTGATTGTTATTGTGATGATTTGTAATAAGGGTTAATATGCGAACTGAATGAGAATCATAATCTAATGCATATTTTTGGCTAAATGCTCTATTAAGTGTTGTAATCACAGATCTATGTCCTATCTTGGTTGTAGACACCTGAGTCCTACAACCCCCCTGCCTCTAGCTCGGGTGAGACTTCATCTGCTTCGTAGGTGTTTCCAAAAGGGTCGATAGTTAGGGTTTTGTTGGTGCGTTGTGAAGCATTGAACCCTGGGTCTACCCCTATGCCAACAAATGGTTCCGTTGTTGGGACCTGAAAGTGTGATTGTTGGGAACTGAAGAAAAGAGAAAGCTCTATGCGTAGATCTGTTGTTGTAGTGCGTAGTATTATAATAAACTTGTGAAGCTCTGTGCTAAGAAAGGAACCCATTCTAAAGAAAAGAGGTAAGATCTTAAATATTTTTGCTCTGGTAAAGGTAAGATAAGTGGAAATTTTTGCTTCAAAAGTATGAATCTAGGCCTGTTTGATAGATTTTGTTCTAGTCTGAAAAATAGGGCATAGCTAGAAGAAAGAGTTGATCTAAATAAATTTGATAGAAATAGAGAAAAATATGTTATTCCTATGCATAAAAATAATTTTTGGACTAATAAGTGGATGCAGGAACCTAGAAAGAATTTTTGCAGATTGCAGGTCTAGCACTATGATCCTAGTGTGCAGTACATGAAAGTCTGAGGCTCGTTTAAAAGAAAGAGAGGATTGACATTGTGTTATAATTTCAGAAGGCCAGGACATCTTCCTAAGGAATTCCCTGGTACAGGTCCTATTTGTCTTTGTTGTAAATCTATTATTCACGAGGTTGAGGATTTCCCAAGAATGATTACTAAAGTTGAAAACATGAACATGAGACAAGAAAACTATAAAGAAGGTCAAGAGACTAAGGATAGGTTAAAGAATCATACAGAAAAAGAGTCATATACTATGTTAATACAATTAAAAGAAGTAATGGATGATCAGAGAGACATCAATCTACCAGAGATCTTGAAAGAAAAAAAAAACACATAGTTACAAGAATAGAAGACTTCGACATAGACTATGTATTGTATGAAGAAACACATGTGAATAGTATGCCAAAAATCACTTGGGAAATTTTGGAAAAGCCTGCTATGATACATTCATTGGGAAGAATAGGATTGTTTAAAGGAAATATGATAACCCTATGTGGAAGAGTTATTAATGCACCTATGATTTCTCATGGAACATTGACTAAAGAAGAATTTGAAGTCATTAAATTTGTGGAGAAAAATTCCCCTTTTCCACTTTTATTAGGTAAGACTTGCATTAAGAAGGATCATATCAGAAGGAAAGCAGAGGAAGAAGATACATAAAAGAAAAAACAAGAACTAAGGGATCTCATAGCTAGAAGAATAAATCGACTGATAAAAGAACGAGAATTTGATTCGAAGCAACATAATGAAAGAGAAGTAGCTGTCAACTTTGAAAGAGAACAAGAAGGGTTGAAGGACCTATCCATGCAAGAAGAAAGTATGTCCACCTAGGACCTAGTAAGCAAAGAGGTATTACCGTTGAACCCTTTGAAAGAACATCGACAGTGCAAACTCACTATGCTAAGAAAATATCATAATAAGAATGGAAAGAGGAATCCAAAGACTCAGATCATAGGAAAGAAGGAAAGGAAGCTCAGTAACAAGAAATCCAAGTTAGAAAAACTACAAGAAGTTCACAGGAGGAAGATATGCAAAACTTGAACCTCACTGAAATAGAAGAACCACGCAGAATGGGACTTTGCCACGATGAAGCGATATGACTGTTGGAGGTGCTCCGACCATTAGAATAACACCCCAAAACAACTAGAAAACATAGTTATGAGCAAATGGACAGTTGAGACCATTCCATAACAGACGAATTCACATTGATGGACGCATTCCTCCCATTGGAGTAATCCATTATGAAGCTTTCTTATTTAACCCATCGTACGTTGCACTGAGACCACTTTTTTCCACTTGTGATTATCCAAGATAATAGAGAATTGATTGCATATCACACTGTGATTTCTAGACCTCACCATCCATTTGATTACCCCACTTTTCCGCTCACCTACCCGATCTATGTAGTTATAAGTGCGAATGTTGGGAAAACCAAGCACGCTAGAAAAGTCTATGGAGGATATTCTTGTAGACCTCGTGGCAGAGAGAGACATGTATGTAGGAATACAGGCATCGTCGACTGGAAGATTGCAAGCATCCCCCTCGACTCGATGATGTTCTGGTCATACTACTAAGAAGCGAAGTAAATACTGCGATGATATGGATAATAAGAAGTAGATCCCATTGGTCTTTCCAGAATACATACCGCCTTTGGTTGGCAGAGTGAACTGCGAAAATATCCCATGTGACTTTGAGTACACGTTGATCACCACGTACATCCTGAAGGGGATACATGTAGCTGGACTGTAGTTAGGACACATCCCAGCTTTTAAGAACAACAAATTTAACCTCGGAGACAAGAAGAAATACATGATGCTCACACCACATAGGTATTTGATGAGAACGACTAGGAAGAAGCTGTGCATAGTCTCCCAACCATGGATTAAGGAGCTCGCACAATCAACGATATTGAACGTTATGAAGATCCCTCACTTCAACCAACATCAAGAGGTTAACATTTGCATTAAAATCCTCCTTTCGTGTTACCATGGAGGGCATCTATAGCTTAACATGTGTGTGACTGTGGATCCAACATTGATCCACCTGATCACAGGAATGAGCATGCAAAGACCAAACCCTTAACATTTGTACCTAGGGAAAACTTTAGAGCACTCCCTAGCACAATGCATAAAGGATTATTATCGTGATGTAGAAAAGGGAAAGTGAGGCTACAAGGTAGCCTCCATCTAGGATGACACAATTCACCTAGCTTGTCAGCTTATAGCTGGCAAGCTCATCAGAAAGAATCATCCGACACAGGTCACTATAATTGTAGTAGACCTCGCAGGGAAGTGCGTAGAAGGAATGCAAATGAACTGGGTGAGCTACCTCGTCAACGCGCTCGAGAAGTACTGCCACAAAGTGTAAGTTGTAAACCTGTGAAGTAAAGAAATGCGTATAGATTCTTAAGAAAAACATAAATTAATCAATGGCTCATTCACACAGTACATAGAGATTTATATCGGAAACCCTCAACCAGGGAAAACCTTTCTTATATTCATTATATCAAATTTCACCATTCACCATACAATATATAAAAAAAAATTAGGTATTTCGTAGATACCAAAACCCTAATCCCTTAATCCGAGATTAATTTAGAAAACCACTAAAAATATTAAAATCTGCTAAAAATAGCAAAAACCGCCTCGAAAAAAATTTCGGGGTGCCACCCTGAATGCTGCGTGTAACCAGGGGGAGCATACCTAGGACCCCCTAGGAAGTGCCCGGTGCACACAACACAAAGATAACTACTGGGAAAGTATCGTTAGACACAGTTGTCGAATCTGACATTCCCACACACACACATGCAAAGAATATAACACATACCCAACATGAAGCACAGGATCAGGGCTACAAATTCCATTTCAATTGGTTTTTGGTATTGATTGCATTTGTCGCTTGGAAGATTCCATAAGGAGTGAAATTTCCAGAATTTGATCCATCGGAGCCGTTGGCCGCAAGGTTCTCCACCTTGTGGTATACACATGAGATTTCAAAGTAGTGGCAATCGAACGCCATCTTCCATGCCTACTACCAAAATTTGAAGCATGCTATTGAGGAATTTCCACGGATGACAATAAATACATTTCAATAGTACAAACCACTAGCAAAGTTCCACGTAGATTGGCACTTTATCTACATCACTGCGCGTAGGGATGAAAGTAAGGAGGAATTGTAGTCCTATTATAAGCTTACTAATGAAGATATGGAGGAGATCACCAAAGAATGGCTAGTAGAGTTCCTTGTACCAGTTGAGGATGCAAAAATTTCTGACCCCAACATCATTGGAAGTCCCTTAGTCACCAGTGTCGAACATGATGGACAGAATAGTGCAAAGAGAAATAAGAAAAAGGAGGAAGTGAAGAACATAGAAACTAATGAGGAGGAAAACACCTCAGAGGAAAGTAGGCATGAATCACCCAAAAGAGGAGGAGACAAAGTGAACCAAGAATAAGGAGGGGAAGAATGAGAAAATCATGAAAAATTTGAAGTTACACCACCGAAGGATCCACCTACCAAGGCCAAAACATCGAAGAAAAGGAAGGTTTCTCCACATAAACCCTCAGCAAGAAAGAAGACATTCTCTAATAAGACTCAGTTGAAGAATGTACTTACAGAGGATGATTTCGGTATAATCATCGCAACCATGGAGGATGCTTTAGAGGATATCTTGCAGAGTCATGGAGGTTACACAGAGACTACAATCGGTGCAGGATGAAGCCTACACAACTTTTGAAGAGATTGAAGGACAAGGCTCACAACTAGACCAAATGGTTGCAACAATGGAACAACACCTGGAAGGGCCTATTACTGAGCAAGTGATTTAGTATTTCACTAAGCAGGAAGCTCTGGCGAAGCAGTAAGTCGAGGTATCTTGATCTAAGCTCGAGGAATTTGAAGCAGTGTTGCCTAGATCTAAGTGACTCGAGACGAGTCATAGGTGAGTGTTGGGGGCCTGTTGGCCCTTGACCAAGTTTTGAGGAAACATTGGTTGTGTTTGACCACTTTTGGGACTTCAACAGGCTGGTCAAAGATGGAGTGCCTGGGAGGAGCTAAGATCGTGGGATATCACTTATTTTGCGGGCCTGTGGACCCAAAAAATGGTTTACTATGGTTTATGTAATAGGTTATGGGATGTCGTCCCTTGGGTTTACCCATGTTTAGGCCTTTTCTAAATGTATAAATAAGTAGTAACTAATAAATATAGATGGCCATTGGCTTAGTGCATGACTAGTTGGGTTTGTGAAAAGAGTACGTTAAGGATTGGGGAGCTAAGTGCAAGTGTTTTGTAAGTTTCCCTATGCTACTAAGGATTTGGCTTTGTGACTTGACCTGGTTTTTGGAAGGAGGATCTGGTGCACAACTCGCAGGTATCCTATCCTTTGTGGAGTTGGGATATGTTGCTTTGTGCACAAGAGAAGATGAATGTAATAAGATTGAAGACTAATAAAGAAGAATAAGAAGTTGGTGGACATAGCCCCACACTGTGGTGAACCACGTATATCCTGTGTCCTGATGTGCTTTGTGCGATGTTATTTATGTGGTTATTTTCTTAGTGTTTTTGTTGTTATGTATAATGAATGCATCAAATGTTGTTTCTTAGTGATTAATGGTAGTAAAGATAAATGAATGTTATATCTGAGTTAATGCTATGTGCTAAGTGATTTTAAGTTCTTTATCTTGATTGTTACTACGATGATATGTAATAAGGGTTAATTTACAATGTGAATGAGAATCATAATCTACTGCATATTGTTGGCTAAGTTCTCTATTAAGTGTTGTAATCACAGATATGTGTCCCAGCTTGGTTGTAGACACCTGATTCCTACAACCCACTTGCCTCTACCTCAAGTGAGACTTCTTCTACTTCGTAGGTGTTGCTGAAAGGGTTGGTAGTTTGGGTTTTGTTGGTGCGTTGTGAAGCATTTAAACTTGGGTCTTCCCTTGTGCCAACAATGAACAAATGGGAAAGCGAGTGAATGAATGAACCAGTGAATGAGCGAATGAGCGAACCCCCCAATTAGACCATGGGTAGGTTTAAGTAATTCGCGGGGATTCAAGAACCTCCTGGCCTCCCCCCCATGAAGCTCACGTAATTGATCCAATCCCTTGGACAAAAGGGTAATAATAATAGGGTAAATAAAAATTTATCCCCTCAACCCCATCTCTTGTGAAATCATAGCCCCCTATAACTCTAGTCCTTGTCCGTCTAGTAATTAACAACATGTCTATTATTAATAATGATCGAAACATTACATTTCTTAGGAACACTGGTCTATTTTAATTGTTTGGTCCCTCTAGCCTCTTAAAAATTAACAAAATACATTATTTAATATGGTGATCAAAACTTGGGGTGTTACATCCCCTCCCCCTTATTTTGGCATTGTCCTAAGTGCATATACAAAATAGAGATCAAAATATCACAATTTATTCAAAAATTTGTGGGTACTCTTCCCGCATGGTATCTGCATGCTCCCAGGTAGCATCTTCAAGACCGTATCAGGTCCACTAAACTTTTACCAACTCTATAGCTCGATTTCAGAGCATTTTGACCTTTCTGTCCAACACCCACACTGGTTGGACCTGAAAATATCCCTCTATCTCTACCTGAATCAGATGCCAATAAATAACATGGTTAGGATCATGTACATATTTATTTAGAAAAGAGACATGAAATACATTATGCACATTCATGAAACATGCAATGCAAGCATGTATGCAACTGGACCTATTATGTCCAATATTTCAAATGGACCACAAAATCTAGATGCCATCTTTGTACAACTACCCAATTTCAAAGATATTTTCTTGGGATTCACTTTCAAAAGTACATTCTCCCCTAATTTAAATACTCTAGGTGTCTTATTCTTATTTGAATAAACTTTTTGTCTATCCTGAGTTGCCTTTAAATTCTGCTTGATCTTAACCATCTAGTCTTCCATATCCTTGAGAAACTATGGCCCAAGTACCACTCTATTTGTTGGGTTTTCCCAGCTCACTGAAGTATTTCATTTCCTACCATACAAGGCTTCAAATGGGCTCATTATCAATGAAGTTGGATACCTATTATTATATGCAAACTCAACCAAGTGTAAGTAATCTTCTCACTTAGATGGCTTATCCATCACATACATTCTCAACATATCTTCAATTACTTGGTTGGCCCTCTCTATTTTCCCATATGACTGTGGATGGTATGTTGTGCTAAAGTTTATATTTGTACCAAATCATTTAAACAATCCCCTCCAGAAATTGGAGGTAAACTTTGTATCTCTGTCTGAGAAAAATTTCCTAGGTATCCCATGAAACCTAGAAATCTCCCTCATGTAAACCTCTACAATATTATCCGATGTATGTGTTGTTTTTACTAGAACAAAATGAGAAGCCTTTGTTAATTTTACCATGATTGAATCATGTTTTCTTGTTGTCCTGGGTAATTTAGTTATAAAATCAATGGTTATCACTTCCCATTTCTTCTCTGGGATTGGTAATGGTTGTAGAAATCCCATTGGGTGCCTATGCTCAACCTTCACATTGGGTGCCTGACATTCCATACATCGAGCGATGTAATCAACAAAATCCTTTTTCATTCCCGGCCAAAATAATTGGCTTCTTACCACTGTAATCATTTTCTAGTAACCAAGATATTCATCATAAGGAAAATCATGCATTTCCTTCAATACCAAATTCCTTAGTTCTCTAGAACTAGGAGCATATATTCTATTCTTATGCATAAGTAATCCATGTTCCTTTATCTCATACTCCTTTATTTTATGTTGTACATCTCCTTGTTGTAATCTTTCCTTTATCTATAGGTAATGTTGATCTGTAACAATATCATCTAAAATTCTTCTCTTCAAGTCTGACTCATTCATACTGACAACAATAGCATGCATGAGATGCACTCTTCTACTAAGTGCATCAACAAATTTATTCTCTTTTCCTTTTATATGCTTGATATTGAGGTCATAATCACTTAAAAATTCCATCCATATTGTTTTCCTCGTATTCAAGGTTGGTTGGTCAAAAATATACTTCATGCCAATGTGGTCTATCCTTAATTCAAATCTCTTCCCCATAAGATAATGCCTCCACGTCTTCAAGGCATGGAAAATGGAAACAAGCTCCAAGTCATGTGTGGCATATTTCCTCTCATGTTCCTTAAGATTTCTAAACTCATAACCAATGACATGTCCATTTTTCATGAGGACTCCCCCAAGTCCTTCCTTACATGCATCTATACATACCACAAAACTTTCATTTGGGTCAACATTCTTTAACATTGGTGCACTAGTAAGTAATTCCTTCAACGAATTAAAATTCTGTTAGAACTTAGGTGTCCATTCAAATTTAGTTCCCTTATTTTGTAAAGAAGTGATGGGATGATCGATCTTAGATAACCCTACTATGAACCTTCGGTAGTAACCAACTTATCCCATAAAATATCTGACTTCTGACACATTTCTAGGTGTTGGACATCCTCTAATGGATTCAATCTTCTCTAGATCTACTACTATGTCTTGCTCTAAAATAATGTGTCCTAAGTAATGGATCTAATTTTGATAAAAATAACACTTACTCATCTTGGCATACAACTGATTTTATCTCATCACTTGAAATACCAGTCTTAAGTGATGTTCATGGAATCACACAAAATTCATTCGTTGAGACTTGGAATAGATAAGTATGTCATCCAATATTACTATGACAAACTTATCCAAATAATTTATGAATATGCCATTAATTAAGAACATAAAGATAGCTGGTGCATTGGTCAGTCCAAATGGCACCACTACAAATTCATAATGCCCATACCTGGCTCTAAAGGATGTCTTATGAATGTCTTCTTCCTTGATCCTTACCTCATGGTATCCTGACCTCGGGTCAATCTTTGAAAATATCTCTTCTCCTCTTAGTTGATCAAAGAGGTCATCAATTCTAGGTAGAGGATACTTGTTATTTATAGTATACTTATTCAGTTGTCAAAAGTCAATACACAGCCTCAAGGTTCCATCCTTGTTTTTAACAAAATTTATTGGTGCTCCCCAAGGTGAAACACTTGGACGTATGTACCCTTTCTTCAACACTTCCTCCAACTGCAATTTTAATTTTTTTAACTCTAGTGTGATCTTTCTGTAAGGTGTTTTTGATACCGGGGCATCTACTGGCACTAAATAAATTGAGAAATATATCTCCCTTCTTGGTGGAAACCCTAGTATTTCTTGGAATACATATTCAAATTCCCATGGTATCAAGAAATATTCAAGGCTTGGCCCCTTTTTATTTTGTGTCTCTTCCACATGATATGCATACAATTGACATCATTTTTTAAAGCATCTCTTCAACTATAAGGATGAAATGTCCCTTATAGAGATGGGTCTTGGAACTCCTTTCACAATGTTTTTTTTTTCATCTCCATCAAGACATGTAAGTGTCTTTCTATGACAATCTACGACAACATGATGCTTTTCCAACCAATCCATTCCAATTAGAATATCATAATACCCCAAGGGTATGATATTCAATTCAACACTAGTATTCACACCATTAAGACTTATGGAACAACTTCTGACCATATCATGGACTCTCCTTTTGGTTCCAGTGGCTAACTGAACCAAACTTGATTTTCCAAGCTTACTTTTATCCAAATGTAATGTATCCAATATTTTAGGATCAATGTAACAATGAATTTCTCCTAAATCAATTAAAATAGAAACAAGCTAATTTATGATCTTACCTTCCACCTCAATCATATTAGATTGGTACTCTGGTTGTCGATCATCTAAAGATGCATAAATTCTTCCCATATCTTTGACTGTTGTAGCCTCTTGGATGTTCTGCATAGTCTTAACTCTATCCTTTTTGTGTGGGCAATTCTTGTACAAGTGATCTTCTTTGCATCCCTAACATTGGATTGGTGGTATTGCCATTTTTCCCAAGGAGTCTTCTTTCTTTGATTCACACTTAGAATACTGATCTTGATGATTTCTATTAGGCTCATTCCTATTGAAGGGAGGTTTGAATCATTTCCTCCTCTGATCAGAATTCTCCTTCTTCTTATCCTTCCAAGATTTCTACAGGTATTCTATTCCATGGCCTTTCTCATATAGGTATTTATCCTTCCTGATGGCCTCAGTCAAGGTCTTGGGCTCATCATACCTAATATTTTATTTATAAAAGGTTGGTAGTCCACTTAGAAATCTCTTTATTTTCACCTTCTCATCATTAATGAACCCAATATACTTTAACAACCCCAAGAAATTCTTCTCATATTCTGCCATAGTCATGCTTCCTAGCCTGAGTTCAAAAAACTTCTACATTTTCTTCTCATAGAAATTCTCTGAGAGGTACTCCTTCTGGAAGTACTTCTTGAACTTCTTCCAAGTGATCCTACTCTCATTAATATGTTCTACTTGCTTCAGTTTATCCCACCACTTTGCAACTTTCCCATGTAAATGGTCGGTGGCAATCATGGATTATAGGTTTGATGAATAGTTATGCAATTGAAAATATCTCCTGAGTCCAAACAACCATGCCTCAACAACATCTTCCATTTATCTTTCACCATCAAAGGATGGTGGCTTGAGCTTCCTCAAATATCCTTGCAAATTGTCCAATTCATGTCTTCTTCTTTGGTGCCTAACAGGAGACACCTATGGAATACATAAGGAATCTTTATATGCATAAAAATCCCTTACTGAGTAGGGAGGTGAGTGGTGTCTATGAGTTCTTCTATCATTTCTTGAATAACCATCTCTTCCATGATCATCTCTCCTTTCATGAAACCTGCCTTCTTCCTCTTGTTTGGAGCCATTCCTTGCTTTCCTCTGCAATTGGTTTAATCTCTACAACACTCAAGCATTTATCTAAATTTGTTCTCTCATCAGTCTCTCATTGTCTTCTTTGTAGCTCTGCAATTCTATTTTCAGGCTTCTTCCAATTTCTATTAATGTTTCTTTCTCTCCTCTATCCTTGCATCCATTGGACTCTGTCTCTACATTACCAAGTCTGGTAGTTAGGCCTTTGACCTCTCTATCATGGATGGAGGATCCCTCACCTTCTTCCTTCTCTCAAATCTTCATTCTAAGATGATATGTTTAAATCTCTTAATTATGCAAAATGTGAAAGTGACCATTTCGTTAGAATTATGCATATAAAGAAATTTTCCAAACAATGCTACAAGTCCTTTTCTTCTTAGTTTAGGAAGAATATATCCCCATTCTCTGCAAAATAACAGTGTTATTTCATCCTTAGCTAATATAAAATTTCATTTTGTACATGCACTTCCCTCAAACCAAGTTTCAGTTGACCATGGTTCGAATCCATGACTTATTCCCTTCCTTAGCACCTCAATCTATGTTCTTTCACATGGGGCTTGTGCAAGCCATAAACTCACAGCTAAGTTACCTCCCAATCCCTTTTTTTTACCTGTGCATGGGATCGGTGCCAGGACCAAGTCCTCTGGACTTCGACCTTCATCTATTATCTATTGTCAACTCTTGTTTCCTCCCAGATTTATCCTTCACCTAAATATCCATTAGCTCCACCACAAGGATCAAACGATCAAGATTTAATCTCCCATCAAATCGATGACCCTACCCCCATCTGGAGGCTTCACACGATCGACGGTTTATGACTTAATCAAGTGTTGGGATGTATGATCCTCTATTAATTTGTAACTATGGGTGTCTAGGACATTCAGTTCTCGTGCTTCTCAACTCCCCCAAAGTGACAATTCCCTAGAGTTCTTACCCTGTCCTTCCACTGATTGATCCAATGATTGAGAAATCTCTCCAAGGGATCCTAAATCAATGGTCTACATGACTTTGTCACTTTGGGCTTCGACACTTTTTACTCATAGATACTTTAAAAACCCCATAGTACCAAGCCTCCAAACTACGATATCTACTACCGCATGTCTTGTAGGAGAAATGATCGATATGTACTGTGACCTTCAAGCCTTCAGGATTGATCGACCCAATGCAAGATGTCACATATTTTTCCTTTGGATTGCCCAGTCTATGGACTGTGTGATATCTCGCCACATGATGAAATACTAAAAGAAGACACATGGCCCAATCAGGCGGGTGACACATGTCACGTTCTAACTGACATTTGAATCTTCCATAGGTTCAAAACTCACTAACACATGGCACACATCCCATGTGTCCATGTCATCTCAGGTGACGTCAGTGAGCCATGCCACTTTGGAATTTTGGGCTTCGGAAGATTTCGCCTTAGCAAAATTTGTTCCTCTCGAACTCTTATGATATCTACGGCTCACAATCACCCATGCATAGACATGAAAATCCTCAACACTCTTTAAATTCACCGATCTATCCAACAGTCGACGAACTTTGGGACTTCAGGAGATTTCACATCAACACATTCCATATCTCCCAAACGCCAAACTTTCGAACTAGCCGATATGCCGACACATGTCCCTTTTGATGAACGGTCCAACTGAAATTTGGACTTCACAATTTTTCACATCAGCACACTCCATTTATCCCGAACGTTGAACTTCTAAATTAGTCGATCTGCTGACACATGTCCCTTTCTTGGATCTATGGCCACGAGCGATTGTGGAGACTCAACTCGCTCACTCTTTAATTTCCTTACCGATATCCACAAAGTGAAGATGATCTTCCGTAGTGGGATTGATATCTACCTTTGATTTGTTGATCTAGTAAGATCAATGATCCAGAGTGATTGCGGGCTCACAACTTGCAAAAACTTTAATTTTCTTCTTGATCCCTGCAGTGCCTCCCCACTGTCGATTTCTCTCCAATGAGATCCGATGGTTGTGACTTAACCTTTTCTTCACCTTCATCGGATGACCATTTTTCACTTTCCCTCCGATCCAATGATCCTGGATCTCTCTTGATCACGTAGTGGAGATCTCTCCTGAATTTGAAAGGGACGATCACTATCCTTCGATCCTTCACAAAGGATCTCTGACATTCTAGCTCCTGCATAAATTCTTCAATGCCATTCCTCCTAATATTTTCATCTTCAAGGTTATAATTTGATCACAACCATGAGACTCTGACCAATATACCCAACCCATACCGACCCAGTGTTTCAAATAGAATCTCTAATACCAATCTGTAACATACCCTGCCACCCACAGGTCGGGGTACACTACCTTCAATCCCACCCTTGGACTTATTTCTATTATCGATACCTTTTTAAATTAATAAGGATGCATAAAAGAAATGATCTAACCAAATGCACAAAAATAACCAACAAGCATGCATATTCTAAATATTCAATTAAACGATAAATTAATACACAGAGGAATACATTCATATACATGTAAATAATACCATAACAAAGATAACTTATCTTTATAAAAGAAGACACCAACTAGCTGCAGACCAAGGACGTTCCACCCAACCATAGACACTACTATTCCAAATATCAAAAGCAATGTCACCCCCAAGCCAGGGCTATGAATTCACAAGGATGGTTCCAGAGTGTTACTTGGATTCCCAAACCAGTCAACACTCAATCTCTCATAAGTTTTCCTAGAACTTGCAGCAATCCAAGTACCCAACTCTCTTCTACCTAGCCTACACCACCCAAGAGAATGGACCCCAACCCTTCTCTTCCATGTAGTCCCTCAGTAATTCCTTCTCCTTCTAGGGCTCCAACACAGCTGGTCCAGAATCTCCATGCTGGAACTCTCAGGACTCATAGTTGTGAATAAAGATGGACACATGCCAACGCATCTTAGACATGCCAACCTCAAGTCATGGATGGATTACACCAATGACCTCCACAACCAAAAATACCATGGATACTCTTCAACAGTTCCTTTCCCTTTCACCAATCCAAGAAACAGATGAGGAAGGATGAATGAGTGATATGTAAGAATGGAATGAATGAACGAGTGGGAAAGTGAGTGAATGAATGAACCAGTGAATGAGAGAATGAGCAAATCCACCAATCTGACTAGGGGTGGGTTTAAGTAATTCGTAGGGATTCAAGAACCTCCTCGCCTCCCCTCCATGAATCTCACATAATTGATCCACTCCCTTAGACAAAAGGGTAATCAAAATAGGAAATAAACATTTATTGCCTCAAGCCCCCTCTCTTGTGAAATCATAGCCCTCTATAACTCTAGTCCTTGTTTGTATAGTAGCCAGTGATGTGTTTATTATTAATAATGATAAAAACATTACATTTCTTAGGAACTCTAGCCTCTTTTAATTGTTTGGGCACTCTAGCCTCTTGACAATTAACAAAATACATTATTTAACATGGGGCTCAAAATTGGGGGTGTTACAATTCAACCTATTTAGAGTAGGAAGGAATGATACACTGTATATAGGAGTTGTTTTGTTAAGGAAGGGGTTTAGTTCATGATCCAAGAGAGGAGAGAGATTGAGGAACAATTTAGCTTCTTGTTTGTAAGCTCAAGGGCCTGTTTGTATTCACATTTCTGCCATTGAAGATTCGTGAAGTTGTTTATCAAATGTTTTTTTTATTTGTTGTCATTTTAGCTTATCTTCTTTCTTAAATAGATTGCAGTCTTTGAGGATCATAGTTTCCATTGATTGATGGATTCATGAGCAACATAGGATCTGTTTTAGCTTGCCTATTAATCATTATTTATTGTTTAAGCACTCTTTAATCTATTTGTAGAAAGGATCTATGTATGATGGATGTTCTGCCTTTTTGTCACATTCTCTATTCTTCTACCTATAACTATATATAACCTTTATCTAGTATACAGTTTGATTGCCTTTGATATGTAGGACATTATGAATCCATTCCCAATGGGATGCCTCTGCAGACAGTTTTTTTCCCTCTACCTTTCTTTACTCACTCTTGTTGATCCACTCAAGTATAAACCTGTTTTAATCATTTATATTTTGATGGGTATTGGGATTGTCCTTAAATTAGTCTAAGAACAACTCATGGGGCTAACATTTTTGGTGATATTGTCAGGGAACGGAGATGAAGAAAATATTATCTGGGAGAACAACATATCATAGATATAGTATTTGATGGTGAACAAAGGTTGGTTACATAGTTTGGAATACAATCATTCACCTAGAAACTCCACTCCATGAAGGAATAATCTACTGGAAACACTTATAGTTCAAATTTTCATATGCAATTGAAGCTATTCTGGCTCAAACGTATGCATTTTGTGACTTCTCTTATATACATGGCTTTCCAAATCTTGTACTTGATAGAGAAGTATGGGAACCTTGCCTTCTAAGGTTTGGAGGAAATGAGCATGATCATCCTCGTGAACACTTGGATTTTCATGAGTGTATGCATAATCTAAATATTGATCACGAGGATGTTCTTATTAAAAATTTTAGATTTTCTTTAGAAGGACATGCTCGTGAGTGGTGTAGAACCCTCCCTGTTGCTAGCATTCATTCATTGAAATATTTTCATACTTCATTCAATGGTTATTGTAAATAGAAGCATTATGTTGATCTTGTTTATGAGGAATGATGTATGGAGTTTGATATTTTATATAAAATATCTGTCAACTTTAAAGATCAGGGTGTTGGTAGTGAATAAATTGTTTAAGAAGTAATTTTTCCTCACGATCCTCAACAAGTTTCTGATGTTTTTAAAAATTATATACTTTTCCAAGGAATTGGAATAGAAGAAAAAAATCAGGCAAATGAAATTGGCAGCAGTCATGAAACTGGAAATATGAAGAGACAATCCAAACTCTAGCTGGAACAACATGAAGAAATAGTTGTTCTTGATCTAGTGGTAGATGATTCAGAGGATTTTGTCAGCCTTAGTTGTGAACCTTTCAGCTCAGAACAAAAGGATAACATATTACTTAATGTAACAAATTTTGCACATAAGTTGTCGTATCTTCTGAATGAGTTAGAATTTCACCATGAGCTCCATGATCCAACAATTATTTTAATGGATACAGTTTTTCAGAAGGCCCCTTATGTTGCAACTTTGGGTTTAATAAAAAAAATCGGTTGTAAGTATGAATCATTGATGAATTTTTTGTTGCAAAGGTTATATTGTTTTTATGATTTCATTTCAAATATACAAGAAACTTGTTTTACTAGCCAAATGATTGCATGGATTCACTGGACATCTGATTATACTTAAGAAAATAATCTCAACTAGATAGACTAGTGTAGGAATGTATATAAATAAGTTTTCCATGGAAGCATTTGGTTTGCAGTTTTTTTCAGTTTGTAATGAGTGTTTTTCAATTTTCAATAAATGATCAGAGGTTCTCTCAAGGCATGAACAAATCTCAAGGAATAAACATGGATACATATTACAGAGATCGAATGTATAAGGAATTTGAACTGCAATGTTCTTGGAGCCTCACAAGGAGGTCTCCATCCCTTGTGGAGCCGGATTTTACCACATAGGATGTATAGGGGTGTACAAAGGTTCCTTATGTCATATTTAGTCTTTGGAGGGTCAAATCATGTGTCAAGTTGACGTGTTGCAAACTCACCTGAAAGTTTGCAATGAATCAAGAAAGTACCTCATGCACTAATCACATATCATTATGGTTTGGAAACATGGCAAGGTGTATCTTATTGTTTTCAAATATTGTAGAAGGTTCTAAATGGTTTCACATTTTGTTGTGAAAATTTAAAAATTTGAAATAAATTTTGAATTTAAAAACACACCTAAAGAAAAGTTTGCAGTGCATGTTGTCAAAGGCGTTGTCAACTGGTAGTTTCAGGACAATTTGTAGCGAATTAGTACACAATAGAGTCATGTTTTCATCGTAAATTTTACATTCTGATATGGGTTCTTATGAATTTTTTTGTGGATATGAATCACTATATTATTGAATCGTTGAACAACAATAATCCTAACCCAGTTCGTCATTTGGGAGAAAAGTTGAAATCATCACCTAAAGGAAAGTTCACAACTCGTGTTGTCAAAGGAACTGCAGACTCTAATAGTATGATAAATCCAAGTTGTAGGAGGGATGCCACCTGTCTAATGGGGTTAGAATGGTTTCCTGAGAGGTATTTGGACATGAGGGTATAAATGTGTTGAACCTGCACATAATAGATCTAGCTAGAAAATGCCACACACATTTGCAGAGAGAAATTGAGAAAGAAGAAGAATGAGAGAAAGAATGGAAGAATTCTCATTAACCCTATTCCACACTCAAAGAGTGAATAATTTATAATAGATATAGGATACATGAGTAACTAATGAGCCATAGTGGTGGTCTAGATTGATTTGGACACACACCAATAGTTACAAGAGTAAACTGCCACCTAGTCTAGTCTCTTAGGCAGTTACGGGAGTGAACTGCCACCTAGCTGAGTCAACTAATCAACTAGTCTTCATTTAACTAACTGAACAAAGAGTAGTGAGTTGGTGGTGATCCCAATGTTTCATGGTGACAAAACCAATGCAACATCTAAACTCAACTCAACTAGTCAAACTGAAGTGTCAATTGAAAGACAATATTCTCCCCTAAAATATAGGACACTGGATAATGACTAATTATGACTAATAAACAAGGAATAACCTTAAGAAAATAAATCCTAGGTGTGTGTGAAGTAACTCCAACACCCCCTTGAACATCACTATGGTGAAAATAAAGATTGGGTCCTGGCAATGAGGCCATGTTAGGTGCCCAAGTACAAAAGATACATTGAAAATAAAGTGAGGAAAGAGGGAAAAACTCATGGGAACAAAACCCCCCTCAAATTACAATGCATAAAATAAAAAATGAGAAGGAACAAAAACAATTGCTAAGCAACCATGTCCTTCAGTCCAAGAAGAACTTGCAACTGTGTAAGTTTGTGCTTGTTGAAGATTTTGTTGAAGATGTAGATGTCTGCATGGATCTGATGAAGTATATGCATCATTGATATTTCCACACATATCCACTTTATCTTCTTGTAATGAATAATATCCAAATAAATTTGGATGAAATTTTGAAAACTGTACGACCATTTCTGAAAAAACACTGAAATTTTGTTGATTTTAAAATGATCATAACTTCACTTTCTGGACTGAGTTTCAGACAATTTGTTTTTTGAAATTGGATATTTTCTCGAGAGGAATTCAAATATCCAATTTGTTTCTGCAATTGTTTCTCATAAAATATCAGAATGGCATCTGATGTGCAAGGATCCCTTTTTGTCTCCTGAGATGCATGCATGGTGCATGCAAAAATGTATGTATGTGACACCTGATATGCATGCCATATATATTGCACATGAATTTTAGAAAACAAATCTGAAATGGAGTAGACACCATCTTAATTTAATGGAATACAAATTTCTGCAAAAACGTTTGTAGAAGACTCTTCATAATAAGAGGCTTGATCTTCTAATGGCTTCTCTTCTAGCTCTATCTGTTCGACCTCCTGCATGAAATATTCAAAACATTTTTTATTCCAAAATAGAACCTCCAATATGGTCCATAATTCATTTGGAGTTAATCCTTGTGATTCTTCATATACTTGATGGAAAAGTTTGGGAGAAACAAACATGTCGATACTTCCTATGGCCATATCTTGTCTATTGAGAAAGTCATTTTTCTCATCGATAGAATCAGGCTCTACTTCCATTGCCATAGTAATTTGGTACAAGCCTATGCATATAAGATGAAGAAATTTTTTTGGCTTCCATTCCAAATAGTTATGAGGCATGAGAAGTATTTCCGGTGAATAATCCATCTTTTTGTTGTCTTCAATCTTTTGTAACTACAAAAAATGATTTGGTGTATCTTTTCCTTAGCAGTTCGTCAGCTCTGATACCATGTAAATGTGTTGAACCTACACACAATAGATATAGCTAGAAAATACCACACACATTTGCAGAGAGAAATTGAGAAAGAAGAAGAATGAGAGAAAGAATGGAAGAATTCTCATTAATTGTATTCCACACTCAAAGAGTGAATAATTTACAATAGATATAGGATACATGAGTAACTAATGAGCCATAGTGGTGGTCTATATTGATATAGAAACACACCAACAGTTACAAGAGTAAAATTCCACCTAGTCTAGTCTTTCAGACAGTTACGAGAGTGAACTGCCACCTAACTGAGTTAACTAGTCAACTAGTCTTCAGTTAACTGGCTCAACAAAGAGTAGTGAGTTGGTGATGATCCCAATGTTGCATGGTGAAAAAACCAATGCAACATATAAACTCAACTCAACTAGTCAAACTAAAGTAACAACTAAAAGAGAATATTCTCCAGGTGGAATATTCTCCCCTAAAATATAGGAGACTAGATAATGACTAATTATGACTAATAAACAAGGAATAACCTTAGGAAAAATAAATCCTAGGTGTGTCTGAAGTAAATCCAATAAAGGGCATGTTTTCCATCAACAGATCAAGCAACATGACATTTTTCAAAAGGAATTTATCATAATAGACAAGATCCCAAAAAATAGAAGCTAGGTGGATTTTATGTTTCACCTTGTTGTAACAGTTCCTAGAGAAAAGGGAATCCAATGCAACCACTTGGGATTTGACCTATTTAAAGAAGGAATAAATGATACACTATAGATAGGAGTTGTTTTGTTGAGGAAGGATTTTCATTCATGATCCAAGAGAGGAGAGATCTTGCAGAGTAGTTTAGCTGCTTATTTGTAAGCCTGAGGGCCTATTTGTAATCACATTTCTACCATTGAAGAGTCATGAAATTGTTTATCGGATGTTTTTATTTTTTTTTCATTTTACCTTATCTTCTTGTTTAAATAGATTGTAGTCTTTGAGGATCATAGCTGCCATTGATTGATGGATTCATGAGCAACAGAGGATCTATTGTAGCTTGTCTATTAATCATTGTTTATTGTCTAAGAACTCTTTAATCTATTTGTAGAAAGGATCTTTGTATGATGGATGTTCTGTCTTTTTGTCACATTTTATATTCTTATACCTATAATTATATATAACCTTTATCTAGTATGCAGTTTGATTTCTTTTGATCTGTAGGACATTATGACTCCAATCCCAATGGAATGCCTCTGCAAACAGTTTTTTGTACTCTCCCTTTCTTTACTTAGTCTTGTTGATCCACTCAAGTATAAACCTGTTTTAATCATTTATATTTTGGTGGGTACTAGGATTGTTCTTAAAGTAGTCTAAGAACAACTCTTGGTGCTAACATTTTTCATGGCATTGTTGGGGAACATAGATGAAGAAAATCTTCCCTGGGAGAATGGCATAACATAGATCTAGTCTTTGATGGTGAACAAAGGTTGGTTACATAGTTTGGACTACAATCATTCACCTGGCGACTCCACTCCATAAAGGAAGAAACTGTTGGAAACACTTATAGTTCATGTTTTCATATGCAATGGAATCTATTCTGGCTCAAAGGTATGCATTTTCTGACTTCTCTTATATACCTGGCTTTCCAAATCTTGTACTTGATAGAGAAGTATGGGAACCTTTCCTTCTAAGATTTGGGGAAAATGAGCATGATCATCCTGGTGAGCACTTGTTGGATTTTCACGAGTGTATGCATAAGCTAAATATTTATCATGAGGATATTCTTATTAAAATGTTCATATTTTCTTTGGAAGGACATGCTCGTGAGTGGTGTAGAACCCCCCCTGTTTCTAGCATTCATTCATTGAAAGATTTTCATACTACATTCAATGGTTATTGTAAACAAAAATATTATGTTGATCTGCTTTATGAGGAATGGTGTATGGAATTTTATCTTTTATATAAAATATCTTCCAACTTTAAAGATCAGGGTTCTAGTAGTGAATAAATTGTTGAAGAAGTAATTGTTCCTCACTATCCTCAACAAGTCTCCAATGTTTTTCAAAATGATATACTTTTCCAAGGAATTGGAATACAAGAAAAAAATCAGACAAATGAAATTGGCAGTAGTCATGAAATTGGAAATATCCAGAGACAATCCAAACTCCAGCTAGAACAACATGAAGAAATAGTTTTCCTTGATCCAGTGGTAGCTGATTTGGAGGATTTTATCAGTCTGAGTTGTGCACCTTTCAAATCAGAACAAAAGGATAGCATAATACTTAATGCAACAATTTTTTCACACGAGTTGTCTTATATTCTAAGTCACCTAGAATTTCACCATGATCTCCATGATCCATTAGTTGTTTTAATGGATACAATTTTTCATAAGGCCCCTTATGTTGCAACTTTGGGTTTGATAAAAAAATCCAGTTGTAAGTATGAACCGTTGATGAATTTTCTGTTGCAAAGGTTATATTGTATTTATCCTTTCATTTGCAATATACAAGAAACTTTTTTTACTAGCCAAATGATTGCATGGCTTCACTGGAAATCTGATTATACTTAAGCAAAGAAGCTTAGCTGGATATACTAGTGTAGGAATGTATATAAATAAGATTTCCATGCAAGCATTTGGTTTGCAGGTGTTTTTAGTTTGTAGTGAGTGTTTTTCAGTTTTCAATAAAATATCATAGGTTCTCTAAAGGCATGAACAACTCTCAAGGCATAAACATGATACATATTGCAGAGATGGAATGGATAAGGCACTTGAAATGAAATGTTCTTGGAGCCTCACAGGGAGGTCTCCATCCCTTATGGAGCCATATGTTATCACATAGGATGTATAGGGGTGTACAAAGTTTCCTTATGTCATATTTCACCTTTTGAGGGTCAAATCATGTGTCAAGTTGACCTGTTGCAAACTCACCTGAAATTTTGCAACGAATCAAGAAAGTATCTCATGCACTAATCACATATCATTCTGCTTTGGAAATGTGGAAAGGTGTATCTTATTGTTTTCAAAGATTGTAGAAGGTTCTAAAAGGTTTCCCAACTTGTTTTGAAAATTTTAAAAGTTGAAATAAATTTTGAATGTAAAAACGTAGCTGCAGGAAAGTTCACAGCACATGTTGTCAAAGGTGTTGTGAAGTGGTAGTTTGGGGACAATTTGTAACAAATTAGTACACAATAGAGTCATGTTTTCATCATAAATTTTACATTCTGATCTGGGTTCTTCTGAAATGTTTTGTGGAGATGAATCACTATAATGTTGACTCGCTGAAAAAAAAACAGCCTGACCCAGTTCGTCATTTGGGAGAAAAGTTGAAATCATCACCTAAAGGAAAGTTCACAACATGTGTTGTCAAAGGTGCTACAACTCTAACTGTCTGATAAATCTGAGTTGTAGGAGGGTAGTCACTTTTCTGAGGGGGTTAAAATGGTTTCCTAGAAGGTATTTGGACATGAGGGACATGTGTTCCATCAACATACCAAGCAACATGACATTTTTCAAAAGGCATTTATCAGAATAGACAAGATCCCAAAAAATAGGATCTAGGTGGATTTTCTATTTCACCTTGTTGAAACAACTCCTAGAGAAAAGGGAATCCAATGCAATCACTTGGGATTCAACCTCTTTAAAGTAGGAAGAAATGATACACTACATATATGAGTTGTTTTGTTGAGGAAGGGATTTTATTCATGATACCAGAGAGGAGAGAGATTGAGGAGTATTTTAGCTACTTATTTGTAAGCTTGAGGGCCTATTTGTATTCATATTTCTACCATTGATGATTCATAAAGTTGTTGATCAGATGTTTTTTTTCTTTGTTTTCATTTTACCTTATCTTCTTGCTTAAATAGATTGCAGTCTTTGAGGATCATAGCTGCCATTCATTGATGGATTCATGAGCAACAGAGGATTTGTTCTATCTTGTATATTAATCATTATTTATTGTCTAAGCACTCTTTAATTTGTTTGCAGAAAGAATCTCTGTATGATGGATGTTCTGCCTTTTTGTCACATTCTCTATGCTTCTATGCATAATTATATATAACCTTTATCTGATATACAGTTTGATTTTCTTTGATATATAGGATGTTATGACTCCATGCCCAATGGAATGCCTCCGCAGAAAGTTTGTTTCCCTCTCCCTTTCTTTAATCAGTCTTGCTAATCCACTCAAGTATAAACCTATTTTGATCATTCATATTCTGATGGGTATCGGGCTTGTTATTAAAGAAGTCTAAGAACAACTCTTGGTGCTAACATATTTGACCTTCAAATATAAGAATATTAAAATTGATCTCTACCTTGAAGGGGGCGGCACCTCCACTTGAGGTGGAGGTGCTGCTTGTCGAAAACCATCGAAGGATTTGTGCAAAGTTGTTTATCATCTCATTCCTCTGTCGCTAAAGGGATTCCTCGAGAAACATTTTGAAAGGATATCCTTTGTGTGAGAGAATTTGTCCTCAAGAGAAAGAAACTCGAGAGCTAACTCTCTTTACCCTAACCGTGTTTGGGACATGCATTAAAAAATGACAAGGAACAAACTGCTCTGATACCACTGATCAAAATTTTTGAGCATAACGAAATGAAACCATAGATTTATATTATTGATACAGAGGCATAGTGAAAATAACAGACATACAATAAAACTTGACTTATATTAAATAAGAAATATGTTGAAAACTGTAAAATGCAGATTGAAAACAAGCTTGCTAGAATGGTGGAAGCTTATCTCTGAGAAGAGAACTGGCGGATACGCTCATTCGCAAGAATATGAGTACAATGAGGATCTGAAAGAATTTTTACCACAAACATGAATACAATAAACCTAGACATCCAAAAACCTAACCCCAGGAGATGATACGCCAAAATTCATGTGGGCCCCGTTGGGGTAAGTTAGTACATCAATTTCTTGAGGTCGTAAATTTTGCATACGATCTCCATCTAGGGCATACGATAGCTTGCTGGAAAGCTATTGATGAGGATATTCATTTAGAGAGCTCAATTAGAGACTTGTGATAACATTGAGGTGCTCGATCATGAAAAATATGTTGGCATGTTTACAAGAAGAGTGTGATTTTCATTGATGGAATAATCCAGGTGGATATCGGTGGCCACCCACCTTTTCCAGCTGGCTAAAAACAACATTCTAGCAATTTTGATAATTTACTATTTTTAGTAGTTTTTCGGGTCCTGAACTTCCGGAGCCGTTTTGAGGCCCTAAGCAATGTTTTTTGGGGTATGTGTAACTATTTTAGTCCTTAGATAGATCTTTCCAATGGGCTATCATACGCCTAAAATGGATATTGTATGCAAAAGTTACGACCCCGGGAAGTTGATGTACTGACTTACCCAAACGGGGCCCACATGAATTTTGGCACTTCATCTCCTAGGGTTAGGTTTTTGGATGTTTAGGGTTTTTGAAACTCCTGTTTATTGTAAAAAGGCCTTGAGAGCCTCATTGTAATCATCTTTTTGTGAATGAGTGCAATCGTCACATCTCTTCTCAGAGATAAGTCGCCACCATTCCAACAAGCTTGTTTTCCGCTACATTTTACAGTTTCAACTTATTTCCTTATTGAATAGAAAACCAGTTTTATTGTATCTCTATTATTCTATGTTAAGCATTTGGTAACAATTTGTAGTCATTTTGTTCTGCTCATAAAATCTAGATCATGGAAAGAACAATTGAGATTGTTGGCATGTTTACAGATAGAGTGTGCTTGTCATTGATGGACAGAACATCAACGATGTTGGCAGGTTTACAGGAAGAGTGTGCATGGAAAGAACAACAACGATGTTGGTAGGTTTATAGGAAGAGTGTGCATAGCAATAACAACAACGATGTTGGTAGGTTTACAGGCAGAGTGTGCATGGCAAGAACAACAACAAAGACACAAAAGAGAAAGATCGAGAAGCTCAGGAGAAATAATGTATTGTTTCAAACAGAGCGTAAGTGTGCGTCAGGGATGAGGTTAATTCCATTACCAAAGCTTAGGAGATATAATGTTCTTAGAAATGTAGACGAGACCTAAAGTCATCAAGACTTTCAGAACCTTTGAAACTTAGAAATTCTTCCAAGTCAAGAGGATGCATAAGATCAGGAGGAGGAGCGACAGTGGCCGTTGGATCACCAATCTCGAATACCCGATGGCTATTAGATCAGAATCCAGACAGGAGGAGCACACAGAGGAGGATATTATACCTCAACCGTAAGACTAGAGTCCAAAGGACTAGAAATTGTTGGATCTAGTATAACTACAAAGAGGATAATGGCCAAGAGCCATCCTCCAACTCCGTGAAATGAGAAATTGCGATGAGATTTGAACCGTTGGATCCAAAGGACACGTGGCGAGAAATCAACATTTCACTGATTCATGAACTGGAAAATTCAAAGGTAAGAGTTGTAGGAACTCGTGAAATGAAAAGTCGTGAATGATCTGAACCGTTGGATCCAGAGGACACGTGGCGAGAGATCATCATTTTGCTGACTCACAAATTGGAAAATTCAAAGGTAAGAGTTGTAGGAACTCGCGAAATGATCTAAGCCATTGGATCCAAAGGACATGTGGTGAGAGATCAACATTTCACTGACTCAAAAGATGGAGAATTCAAAGGTGAGAATTGTAGGAACTCGTGAAATGATCTGATTTGTTGGATCCAAAGGACACGTGGCGAGAGATCAACATTTTGTTGAATCTCAAGTTGGAGAAGTAAAAGGTGAGATTTGTAAGAACTCGTGAAATGAAAATTCATGATTTGATCACAACTGTCGACCAGAGGGAGACATCTCGACCGTTGATCTGATATCAATCATTTCAGAGTTTCATGAGTTGGGAATTTTGAGGCAACTCATAGCAAAAGTTCATGATATGCGAAATCGTGACACACTCCTCTTGATTGGTCCCTGGTCATAGCTGGTGGTCACATTGATGAAGGTTAAGGGAGGAGCTAGAAAATCACCAGGCTCTACAATAGAGATATCTAAAATCGCATGCCTTTTTTAATAGAGTTGTGTTCACATCAGCGAAAGAGAAGGGAAGGAGCTAGCGTTTCTAGGCTCCACCTCAAAGTTTCACAAGTTGGGAGAATCGAGGAAACTCACAACATAACTTCATGAAACATAATGTCCTAATGATATCTGTGTCGTCGGATCATATATAAACTTGGACCATTGATCTAACACAAAGTATTTCGAATATCAAGAGTTGGAAGAGTCAGGTTTGGCTCATGTTAAAACACCCGACACACAAGGTCATGATCTGACCTCAACCGTTGATGGAGGAAGGAGAGATCTTGTCCATAGACTTGAGAGGACATATATGAACCATATGTTCAAGAGTATTTTCAATATCATGAGATTGATGATCGTGCTCCATTGCGGGGACAGAACCTTCTGGGGCCTTATTTTTTCATGAGCGGGCCACAATTGAAACCATGCTTTTGGAGAAAGGATGTGTGGAGGCTCATAGTGAATTGCAGGGTGAAAAGAAGGTTTCCCTCAAACCACCTATGGACGCGCCCGCAACCACATGGTCACGTGAAGTTCATAGCCCAAGGTCATATCGTGAAGAGGAGCTAGCAATCATTAAACAAATCTCAGGAAGTTCCTTTTGAATAGGCATTTGGTCACTGCCAGTGGTCAGGCGACGAAAGGGGATTAGAAGCCAAATAAGCCATAGTTGACTAGTTGTAACTGATAGAGAAGACGAAGAGTCTTTATTTCCAAAGAATCTAAGGAATCTCAACATAATGCCCAGTGATGATGAACGCATGGAGCTAACTGCCAGGGATGACGAAGAGTTTCCATGATGATTAGGTAGGGGACTTGACATGAAAAAAATATGCAGAACATAGAAGTGAAAGCATAATGTGAGTTAGCTATGCAGTTATGAAAAAGAGATGCAATAAAATAGTAGAACAGTGACGCTATAAAGAGCATGTAGAGGAATTACACAGAGGATGCAGTTGGTGCACAGATAATATAAAAACTTAGAACATAGAAGAAATGGGTGTTGTTGTTGAGAGTTATTCATGCGGGGAGAAGCATGCTATGCACAGGATATGAAGTGAACAGAAGAGGTGTAGTGTATAGAAGGGAAATGTTGCATAGAGCATAATTGTTTAAGCACAGTAACAACTAATTCACCCCCCTCACTCAGTTGTCCAACAATTGGTATCAGAGCAGGTTCCTTTTATCTAAAGGTATATCAATAAAATTAAACATGTCAATCCATGAAGGAACTTCAACCAATAAGGCCCCCCTGTTCAGTGAAATCAACTTTGCCTTCTTAAAAGTTAGGATGAGAACCTACATAATGGCTTTAGGTGCAGATGTCTAGGATATGGTAGAGACTGGTTATGTAAAGCGAGTTGTACTAGCTAATAAGGATGACAAGCTAGAATTCAGCTTCAATGCTAAGGCTATGAATTCTATTCTGAGTGGGATTGCAGAAGAATAATTTGTAAAAGTTATGCACTTAGAAACTGCCAAATAAATGTGGGACAAACTCATTCTAAGTTATGAAGGTAATAAGAAGGTAAAGGATTCCAAGATTCAAACCTAAAGATCAAAGTTTGAACAACTAAATATGAATGAGTATGAGACAATTAATAAATTTTTCTTAAGAGTTGAGGAGTTTGTGAATGCCATGAAAGGTCTTAGTGAGAATATTGAAGATGTATTATTAGTTCAAAAGATCTTAAGATCTTTGCCTGATAGATTCAATCCAAAAGTTTCTGCAATAGAAGAAATGAATGATCTTAAGACTCTGTCTATTGATCGACTCCTAGGAACTCTAACTTCTTATGAAATGAGGATTAGTAAATATAAATCTACCACTAGAGAAGCATCATTTAAAGAAGACAAGAATGAGGATTATGAGCCTGATGAAATTGAAGAAAAATTTGTGAGATGACTAAAGAAAGGATCGGGAAAGTTTCCCTTCAAATGTTTTAACATGGAAAGATAGGTCAATTTGCATCTAAGTGTCCACACAAGCAGAAGGACCAGAAATATGGAGAAGATAAGTACAAATACAAGAGATTTGGTAAAAAGAAAAGTGTATGTGTAAACAATGATGAATCTTCAGAAGACACAGATAGTGACTCTTCCTATGAAGATAAGGTTAATGAATTTGTGTTTATGGCCAAAGGGATTATGATAATAAAATCACTGGAAGTGATGTTGATGATGAAGAAGTTATGGTTGAATTGGAAGGAGAGCTAATCAGTGCTTTGGAAGAGATTGACAGACTAAGACTTAAGAAGAGAAAGAAAAAACAATTGCTGATATAGTTTGAGAAAGGCAGTAAAAAACCCGATGAAGACGTTTCCCTGCTAAAAGTGGAATTAGAAGGGGCAAAGAAAATTGAAGACATTCTGAAACAACAGTTATCAGAAAAGAAGGCAAGATGTGAAGTTTTGGAAGAAGAAGTAGTGAAAACTAGGAAAGAGTTGGAGAAGTGTCAAGCCTTATATCATCAGAATCTGTTAAGTATCAAAGCCTTAGAAGGATTAGCCACCATTCTGAATCAACAAAGGAATCCAAAGTTGAAAACCAGGTTGGGTTATGAAGAGGGATCAAGTAGTGGTCAACCAAGCAACAAAGAACCCATCAAGTTTGTCAAATCTACAACCAATGACAACAACAAACCTACAGAAACAAAGGAAGATAATCAACCACCCAGGAGGAGTAAAGAAAAAGGTGCCATAACTAAATCTGTAGAAAAAAATAAATAATACACCCTCTTCTCAAGGAAATCATCAGCATGGAAGAAATTGACCGGCTCAAAGAAGACAACCATTTTCCGGGTACAAAGATTTTTTCTATGGATATTGTTTCTACTGTTCTAACTTTGGCCACAAAGCTATAAAGTGTTCCTTAAGATTTAGACATGATAAATCAAGAGACCCAATGAATAAATATCTTCCACAATAGAGAATGAGACAATCAAGTAACAAAGAACCACATATTGCAATTTGTCAAATTAATTTTAGAGACATGCAACTGAGGAGGTCAAGAAATAATAAATAGTCAATGAGTAGACAACATTGCAACAATCAATTTGACCTATTGAACAATGATATTGAATGCTATAATTGTCATAACTTCGGCCAAAAATATGCAAAATTCCATTTGAAGAATTACAAAGCAGATCCAAGGATAAAACCCTTAAGTAGAAATGCCAACGCATGGAAAACAAAATAGTGAAAAATGTGGTCTAGTACTTTCATCTCAAAAAAAAACAACCCTCGTATATAGACAGTGGATGTTCCAAGCACATGACTAAGGACAAGGAAAATTCTTCATGTATGAGTAAAAGGATAAGGAAATATAATAATGTTGATATTTAATCCTCCTCTACAAGAAAAGAAGAAGACTCAGATGCAATAAAAGAATGTTCTATTAGCATTTATCCAATGGAAGAAGTAGAAGAAGAATCATGTCATAAGATGGAAGCATAAGTTGTGAATCTTAGAAAGAAGGTTGAGAAGTCAAACACCCAAATCAAGTTCTTAAACAGTTCCATGATCCTGAATGAGATCTTGGATAGTCAGAGATCACCTAATGACAAATCCGGTCTTGGATACAACAAGGAAGAAATCAGTACTTCTAAGAAGTCTACCACAGGTCCTTCACCTGTAAAAAGGGAAAGCATGTATGACTCAGGTTCTTCATGTTCAAAGAATGAAAGAAATACTGCAATATTTAGAATATCTGATCAAGGAAGACATCCAAAATCTACTCATACACCTCAAAGTAATTTTAGACGAGAGACACCTTCATGGATGAATCAAAGGAGGTATGAGAATGTTTGTAATGGTTCTTGTTTTCTCTTATGATGAATATGGTCATAAAATCCTTGAATTGTAATAATCATAGAAGAAAAATGGAGTTTCTGCAATAGAAGATTAGAAAACAAAGTTCAAGAAACCATGCCACTCATAGATGTGGATAGCAAAGACTGAACAAGTGAACATGAGTGAAATTAATTGTTGCAAAAAGAATTGCAGTCATGTGACAAGCATAGTATAAACTTTCTTAGACGACTTTAGAGAAATGTACAATAAAGAAGAATCTTGGATAAAGACAAACACATATGGTTAGAGATTGATGAAGATCAATGGGCAGATCCAAGGGCTGTTTGAAAAATATGAGCTACAATTGCACAGTGTTCTAGTAGGATAATGACATCCGCAACAACAACATTCTGATGTACATGACATCTTGTAGAGATAACAAGAGGAAATGAACTTTCAGAAAGAGATAATATGTTACCAAAGGGGCAGAGCAGTCAGAAGCAAAGAGAGAAGAAAGATAGGGGGAGTCATTCAATTATGAAAAAAAAAGGTTGATGAAGGATTCCCAGTAAGAGAGATGAGCAATATTGAGTATACTACATAGGACACAACTAAAGCTAAAGATGATCAGGTCCAAGAATTAGAAGGAGAAGACTTTGAGTTAGATACAAATATTATACAAGACTCAAATAAGAGAGCCCATACTGTCAGGGGGAGTATGTGTTGGTTGAATATTTGATACCTCCGAAAAATACTGCAACACCTCAGGGGGAGCATGTTTTCTTTGACATTGATGTCAAAGGGGGAGAAAAGGTGTGGATGCTACAATTGGATGTCTACGAAGAATAATGCAGTTGTTCAGGGTTTCCATCAATGCCAAAGGGGGATATTGTTGGCTTGTTTACAATTAGAGTGTGCTTTTCATTGATGGCAGGAACAACAGAGATCGTTCGCATGTTTATAGGAAGAGTGTGCTTGTCATTGATGGAAAGAACAACAACGATGTTGGTAGGTTTA
>ML839052.1:0-20626 GCA_009831015.1 Picea engelmannii
AAAACTGTAAGGTGAATACAGTAAAAGATGATATTACTCGTATAGAAACAATTCATGTAACAAGAAATATAGAATTTTGACCAAGGAGTTGTTTGCATCCAATATAAATTGATTTAACAAACTAAGTTGTTGAGTCCTTGTATTCGTAAAGGAAAATAATAATGATTATAAGTCATGAAATATTAACTAGGAAATAATTCTAAGATTAACATTTGAAATCTCAAAACATATATGCATAGCTATAAATAGTCATAGTCATACACATAAAATCCATTATCTCCCAAATTTCCTTTAGTCCTTTATTCAAATAACAATAAAAATACCAATCTCTTCTCCAAAGAACCAAAAGCCATTTTTCATTTACAATCATCCCATTTATAAAGGTGTCATGGGACTATGCTACAATACTCATGTTGATAACGGTTGGGATATTGAAGCAATGCTCCAGCTTCCCTTTCCTGATTGGGGCATGGACATAAGTAAAATGGTATGATTTACCCTACAAAATTTCAGTTACAAAAACAATTTTTCAGGGGTGCCCTAATGGTTTCCTTTCGCGTCCATGACTTACTTCCAATTCTTGAAGTCTTTGAGTATGGAATCTACTCAAAGTAACTGCATTCTCTCCAATTCAACTTGACTCTTGCACATGGGAATGATGATCTTCGTTATGAGTCTCTACTCAACACATTGCATGGCATCTTCTATTAGGGTGATGATTTTGGAAGGTTTGATCAATATTTTTTCGATAACCTATGCCTTAATTATGTTGGTTGCTTTGATTACTCTCTGGGAAAGGTTATGCTTGGTGTTCATGTCTTCGATGATCATCTAAATTGATGAAGCTTCATCGATGTCCCTCAGGGGATCCATTCCAAATAGCGAGAGCAGATCTTTTGATGATCTCCATACCTCAGCACAAGATACTATAACTTCCCCCTAGATCTTTAACACCTCGAAAATCATTTCCATATCTATCTCTAGCAGTCGGTGATCTCAGATTCTTTGCTCGTCAGAACACGACAAGAGGGTTTATGGGAACAGAATTGTTGGTGGTGAGTTTTTCCATTTTGTGATTACGTCGTAAGCTTCCATGGATTTTTGATACTTTTCATGGCTAGCTTTCACCTGTGAGTCGAAATTCGTTCGTTCATATTCAGTCACTAGAATTCTATCGAGTGCATTGAATAGTCTTTTTTGCATGCTCCAGAGTTCTTCATTTTTCTCTATGGATTTTGTTTTCACCACCTCGAGAATCATTGTTTGGATTTGGTGATATTTTATAGTCTTTCTCAAAACTTCGTTCTCCCTTTGTACCCTTTGGAATTTGGCTCAACCCTTTTCATTAAAAGAACTCAATTCTTCCAATTGTGCTTTGAGTTTCGTTACTTATAAATTTTATGAGGATTCAAGTTGTTGCATGTCACTAGCGTGGACCTTCTAGACCAATGACATTGACTCGGTGAATTTGATTTGCAAACGTTCCTCCTGTTCCTATAATTTATTTTTAATCTCCTCTTCATAGGCTTGCTTCACTATGGAATTTCTTTTTTTTTCTCACTGGCAGTAGATTCTTTGATGCTTGCCAGATTCATTTACAGCTCTACAATCATGGCTTTTGCAGCGTCTAGAGCCACAACAACCTCATGAATCGACATGATGTTTACCCCAGAAAAAGCACTGAGCGTCGAGGCCTCTTGTAGATAATTATCCTTTACATCGAGCCCGGATTTCCATTTTATATTCCTTTTGGGCATATCCTGACATGCTTCTGTTTTTCCCCTTTTTCTTTTGGGGGGGCTCTTTTCTATGGCTCGGGTCTTGTGGTTGTAGTAATAATCTCCAACTACGACCATTGCTCCTTCGAACCCGAGTCCTTTTGATGTGAGAGAAAATATTCTTGGAATCGAAGCCAAGAGGGTGTATTCTTCTATCGGATTACCAACCACATTGTTTCCAAGATCTAGGTTTATGATAGCATCAGCACCTGCTAAAAAAGTGTCTCAGACTTCTGTATTGTCAACTTTATCCTTCTTATTCTTTTCTTGGGTTTTTCTCGGTGCAGTTGATCGTGGCTTAATTGTGTTTGTTGTTTATTTCTTCCTTGTGCCAATATTTCGAGAGGGGGAATCTTTACTTATGCTTTTGTCAGTGTGGCTTGCTAAGATTCGGCTTATTTCTTCTTCAACAGTTGGTACCTTTCTTTGGCCTCGTCAGCTCTCCTTACTAGTTCAACTTCTTTATCTCTTCTCTTTTGCTCCTCTTCACTTAGTTTTTTATTATCTTGGTGGAGGAGAGCTCGGAACTGCTCCAGCCTCAACATTCTATCTTGTTCTTCATCCTTTCTCAATTGATTTTGGGCTACGTCGGTTGTAAGTCTTTCCACCGCTTCCTAGAAACTCAACGTGTCTCGAAAAATATTCTTTGAGAACTGAGACTCATGCATGGTCTGTGGTGCTAATTTGATGGCCTTCATGTGCTCATAAACCACATTCTGAGGGTCATGTGATTTGGGTTCCCCCAAACATAAGCAAAGCTCCTTGAGTGCTTCAGCTTCCTTTTCATCTTGTTTCTTGTTCACCAGAGAGTATGACCCAACCTGGATGGGAAAAATTGGCCAATATTTCTTGTTATTTTTTTAAAGGTAGGCAGTGGCCTCTTTTTCAACAGTTTGGTACGCAATCTCCCTAGCCAATATCTTATCAGGTACATACTTGGGTAGCAATTTTGGCACTCCAATGGCCCCATAGATCCGAATGTGAGTTTAGTATTTCTTCATGTACCAATATTCAATGTACTTTAAACCTTTGAGAGCCCCGGAAGAGATCCTATGTGGGAAAAGACCGAATATGGCCTTATGTAAGGGGGCCAAGAAGTAATCACATATATCATAGAAAATTCTCTTACAATTGACCTCCCACAATTGACAATAGTAAAAGTGAATTGGGCCCTTGTCCGAAGTCCAAGACCAATTGAAAGTCAGGAATGAGTTTGTGGCTCACACAACATCTATTATATATGTCGACATGTAGAAACCAAGATTCTTCATGCTCTTGGGATCCTGTTTCCGTTGAGCGATGTTGAATGAGATAATGGTTTCCCATTTGAACACATGGCCATTCTGGGAAATCATGTAATCCATTGGGAACCATTCCATCCTGAAATGAGTGTTACTCTCTTCGCCATAGAGCTGACAGATCATGGTATTTATCACTTTGTAAGGACCTTTGAGATATTGTGTTGGAACATACTTGGAACATACCTTTCACTCTTTTTTTCCATCCATTCTTCATCATAAAACCAATCTTCCATCAAGATCTCGAAGTCTTCATGGTCGACTCTGAACTGTTCAAGAAAAGACTCGTTCAGGGCCACTATTGGTTATGGGGGTTGATACCTAGGCCTGATGTCATCCTCTTTGAGTGAGGCGATTGGGAGACATGAAGCATTGAGAATTAACCTGGAATCCTTTTGAAAATATGAGAAACACCATTTGGTTTCATCGTTGTAAGGAAAAATCTCAGGGAAAGTCGCTATTGTATGAATTATGCTCTTCTTGATAGTTATGTATGCCTCAATGAATGGATCATCGAAAGGGAATATTTCATTCTTGAACATGTCCAGGATCTCAGTGTAATTGAGGTAGTTTTCCATCCCATCATGGCTATTGGTGTCAAAGAGAGTGTATGACTCTGGGATGGAGACTAGAATAGGAGTTCCAGAGGTCTGGGATTTTCCTTTTCTAGTGAGCATCTTGGACATCTCTTCACCTGCACAAACAAATAGATTATAATTAATATAGTCATCTCAGACTTGAAATAACAACATTGGAAAAATAGTATCATACTTGTTTAAAGGCCAGGAGCGGTAGTCAATCAGACAGATATAATAGAGAATTGCAGATGCGGTTTTCTTTTTTTTGTGAGCCAGTGAGAAAGAAAATGAGTCTTAGTGCCCCTTTTAACAAAAACAAAAAAACCATTGATTCCCTCCTAACCACACGCAATCAATAAAAGTATCATACAGATTGGAATCGGTTAGGGGTGTACATAGAGAGTAAATGTGCTCGCAGTTGATTGGCAGTTATAGTTGTTAAGGCATGGGAGAATTCGAAAAATTGGGGGGAAACATCACAAATGTCATCATCGACAGTTAATGAGGATGAGAGGTGAGGACATGGGTGAGAATAAAACCCTACCAATGATAAATACATGATTAACCACTTAATCATGATTACAGGGTCTAGGTTGGACCTAACATTACTTTTAATGTTCAATTAAATGACCGTTGAGAGTTAATCCTTCAATAACTAATGCTGAAAAGATGTCAAGATGGTAGTAGGGGGGGACCCATTAACTAGACCGTGTGAGATCTACAGTGGAGGAGTGATCAAAGATGACTCAGTTCATAGGATCCACAGGATAAAGGACATGACAGTTGGATAGCAAAGGGCGGTGTTGTCGTCTACAAGGAAGGGAAGAAGAATAAGAAAGAGCCCAAAGAGAAAACCAACGACAAAACGAAATTGTTGAGTACGTTAAACTTTATTACCTTCAAATGCATTGGAAGAGAAAAGACTTATGCATTGATTGAAATGAGGGGCCCACGATGGGGGGAAAGGATGAGGTGTATTCTAGAGAGAGGGTCACGTGTGATTTGGGAAGTGACTAGGAGAGAGAGGGAGATTATCGCCATTGGATAAATGGATAGGAGTGTGATGATGAGAGAGTGTCATTAAATTCCAACGACGACGTTGTGAGGCATCGTCATCAGAGAAATATGTAGGGAAGCATGTGTGCATGCTTGATGAAAGCCCGACGACGCAAAGGTAAGAAGGGAGGGAAAGTGATAAGTAGGTGGGGAAACCCAAATTAAGTTCCAAAAATGAAGATGAATATTTAAGCATAGATACCTCATGAAGAAAAAATGTGCATCCCAACATTAAGATTTGAAAAAAAAAAAATGGGGGAAAGGGTTATTGTTCCATCACAACAAATGGCAACACACTCGGAGGAACCAGTTATCTCTAAGTTGGCAAGAAAAAATATTGAGACCTCATTAATTTTGTTCTTTCCTTTAGATAGTTCATACATTGTGCAGGTTGAGGACCCCACATTCAATTAGCCTTAAGAATCAGAGGAAAAAAAACCCATCATTGATTATCTTTTGCATAATTATAATTAGTTTTCATGGGGGTTACGTAATCCAGCAGTGAAACATGAGGTGGGTACACAACAGATAAATATTTATCGACCGATATGGACTATAATTTGTTCCTTACCTCTCTTTCCCGGCATTGCTTCACTGCCAGCAAGCATCCATAGCCCTGACAAAGGTGAATTGGTATCATACAAGCATATCCCCATTTCCAGCGAATGTCAATAGCCCTGACGAGTTTTCTTATACTTCCCACACTTTAAAGTGCTTCCAACTTCCTGGCATTCGTGTTTCTCTGCCTTCATTTTTTAGATATATGATTTATGTATTGCTTTTGCAACATGTGTGAAGGTGAGCAGGAAGTGGGGTGATACGAGAGTTAATTTCATGTTCATATCTCAATCAATGGTCCTTTCTCACATGTCCCTCACATGAATTGTTGGTATAGTAAAATTAAGGAATAAAGGGTAAAACCACTGGACGTATGCATGAGATATCAATTTTTAGAGAAATCCATTGAATTTGTGTAGAACACAGGCATGTCTTGAGATTGGTCACACATAATAAAGATGATTAATACGATCTATCGCAAGGTATGAAATTTTATAGTTCTAAGGTTTTCTCTTGGCCTGAGTGAACCAACTCCTCTTCATGTGTCTTCATATTTCGTGCAAAAACGTGGAGTTACAGATCTTCTGATTATTTTTGAGTGAGAGGTGTCCAAAAAGAAAAGTGGTTACATGGGTTGCAACCAAATAGGGTTATGATTATGGAGGGAAAATACTGGTAAGGAGCGGTGAACCACTAATTATTATGTATTGGCACTGGTGAAAATAAAAAAGGAACACTAAAGAGAAAAATCTAGGGAAAAGGATACGAAGAAAGATAAAAGATGATTGATTTGAAAAACACAGGGACTAGGAAATGAAAGCTAAAAAGAACTCCTAATATGTACAAGACTACCATCACCATGGGTGATTAGGAGTAGTATTTTTGTAGGATTTTTCCATTGACGAGGAGCTCCTCCTCCTCTCCATGTAATGTCTTAAGTCGAAAGGTCCCAGGGCCTATTTTCTAGTGGATCAGATAAGGTCCCAACCATAGCTTTTGAAACTTGGTGTGTTTTCCTTTTAATTCATTTAATTTATCCCATTTTAGTACAAGATCCCCTTCGTGAAAATATTTATTACCCACAGACGACTTTTCGAACCATTTTTTCATTACTTCTTGATGGTGTGTTAATTTCATTTTATCTTTCTCTCTTTCTTCTTCTAATTTTAATAACATATTTAACCTCTCCTGCATCACTGGGAAAGCCTCATCATGGATTTATTGGGCCAATTTCAAAGTTGGTAATAAAGTGTGAATAGGTATGGTGGCCTCTTTTCCATAGACTAGGAAAAAATGGGACTTACCAATGGATGACTTGGGAGTTATTCTGTTAGCCTAGAGGGAATTTGGCAGAGCAAGGTGTCAGTTTCTTTGATGGTCATTAATCATCTTCATGAGGATGTTGATGAGGTTTTCTTTAGTGGATTATGCCAAACCATTCCCTTGTGGGTAATAATTTTCCGAATATTTAACTTTGATATTTCCTTCAAGGGAAAATTCAATCAATTTCATAGAAGAAAAATATTTTTCATTATCAAATACTAATGATTCAGGAACTCCAAACCTGGTGATAATATGAGAGTGAAGGAACGAAATCACCTGGATTTAATTGATAATATTTAAGGGGGTCGCCTCACTCCATCTGGTAAAGTAGTCATTGGTCGTCAAGATGTATTTGTGCATCTCAGAAGAATTGGGATCGATTTCCCCGATTATGTCTATCTCCCATTGTTGAAATGGGGGGTAGATGTGCACCAGGGGTCAGATCAATTGGATGCAACTGGATCTTCGCATCTTCCTCTTCGATATTCAATACACGGAAGTAAACTTTGAATCATCTGATCCAATTACTAAGCTTATCTTCATTAGTTTCTCTATTAAACATGGGCAAATTAAATTTCATGTCTAGTTTCAATAATGCCTTTTTAGAAGTACTTGGATGAAAACTAGAATGATGAGAATGAGAGCAAGAGGAAGAGGAAGAAGAGCTTGAACTTGAATATGGAGATGGATTCTCAGGAGGGTCTCCTCTAATTCCATGGTTCACTGAAGCATTATCCTCTTCTTTAGTTTTCTTCTTCTTCTCCTTCTTGGCAACTCTCTTCTCATAATCTGTAAACAATTTATCTACCATATCCGGCATGCGGTAGAAATCCTTGTGAAAATTATTCTTATACTCTGTATGAAGTTCTTCATCTCCCATTTTCCTTCTTTGAGTTGCACGTCCAATCTTTGGGTTGAAAGTATTAATTTTTCCTTCACCTGATTTGAGTTTGGCCCTGGTAAGCATTCACACTCGCAATTCAAGTCAAAGAAAACCGCTCTGATACCAACATGATCTAGGATCTTTTCATCAATGACTTATTAAAAGAATTAAATTAAAGAGTATAAATGAAGCTTATGTGCAACATCATTAAAGAGGACATAATCATGGAGAAAAGATGAGAAGGAGAGAAAGAACACAAGACATGATAACGGAGTTCGTCCCAAGAATGGACTACGTCTTTCGGCCTCTTCGAAGTGGAGAGGCTTTATATTATCTCAGCAATAAAAACAATTGGCATAAATACATCATTATACCTCAAGTCTAAAAAATGGCCTTTAGATCCGCTACTCTGATGCAAAATATGACTACACTGGTGGACTCATGGAAAGAAATTGTGTAGAAATGATTGTCAAATCGTCCCAATCCTACACTGTCACCTCCTAGCCCTCCTAGGCTCTTCGGCTAAATTTGTGTGCCAGCAGTCTGCAATTATGACAGTGTTCTACATTTAAAAATGTGTCATCATACATCCTTTGGGCGTGGTCCCCTGAGCTTTAGAAAAAGTTTGGGTTCAAATAATAAAGTTGGGCCGTAATTTTCCAAGTCTCGCCCATGGTTCGTTGGTAACCAATGTCTGATGTTAAGGAGGAGGTCTCAGGGTCAAACCCACGGGCCTCCCCCTTTTGGCTCTCGTTATAACTAATATATATTTATAAAATATTGTAGTAATATAGTGTAACAAATATATTATAATAACCCGACCCATATATCACTATAATTGTGGGTTATAAATTTGGTACGATAGATTCTATTTGGGGCACCAAATCTAATGTGATGGGTGCACGGATACCTGTGTTTAATGTTGTCATTGGCATGTGGTACCTGTCATCGGATTTGGTGGTACTCGTCGAGATATGTGGCTAGAATATGAGATATGTTGAAATACAGGGTCGTTGGTAACGTTTAAATGTGGTCATCGACCAATACACCGTCGGATTTGGCACCGGTCGATTCGGGACCAGCCCATTTCTAATTTTTAAATTCGGTTTGTATCCCACATTGGCCATTTTGGGGCTGCCACGTGGCACCCCCTCATTGGCCACCTTTGTCCGGTCACCTACCAAATCATTTGCCACTTGTTTCACTTTTTGGAGGCCACGTGGAAGCCTTTGGGGTGGTGCCACGTGGCATCACCTGGGGGTGACACGTGTCACTCACTAATAGGCCCAAGTGGCCACCAAAAAGTCTAAATCATCATGCCACATGGCACCTATTGGGTGGTGCCATGTCAGAATGCTAACATCATCATGACATCAAGATGACATCATCTCTACACATTCAATGGGTGAAGTTAGATGTACGGACGCTGAGTCACCTTGTTGACTTTGACTAGGTTGACCAAAACTTTGACTGGCCATAAATTATTCTTTCAAACTCCATTTGAGGTGTCGTTTGCGTCGTTGGAAAACTTGAGATGAGCCCTTCGACTTGCCATTGTTTTTGTTGAGATTTGAGCAATTTGAATTTTTTCCCTTTTTGATCCTCCTGGATCAATGGCTTTGCAAAGAGTGGCTTGGGAGTCGATGCATCCTCAAGCTCACTTATTCTCTTCTTCAATCTAATATTTTGTAACTCCTTGTCGAAAATCGAATAGAAAAGTGCATCTCCTATGCAACGATGTAGTTTCATAAGGGGAGATGGTCCAACTTCCGAGACATCTATGTCATCACCTGATATGTGAACCACCTTTCTGTTTTTTAGACCGACCTTCTCCATGTGTAGTTTTCTTTCGTGCTTGGTGTATTGAGTGTTGTGCAAGATCAAGGAGTGTTTCTCAAATAACATTGGTTCTTCTCTTGCAAGCTCATGTGAAATTTGTTGGCTTTCTACAATTCTATGGGCTACCTAGTGTTGATGGGCCAGAATGGCCCACTCAATCAGATGAGGGAAAATGTCCGATGCCAGGTCCCAATTAGACCCATTCTCATTTGGGGTAGTGCTTCCGACTAGATTTTTGCTTGGTTACAAACGAACCAAAATACTAACTAAATATATATCTGAGAACCAAAGGTTCTCAGATGAATTAAAAAGATAAAAAAAAAAAAAAAAAATGTGAATCTGACTAACTAAAGGTTAAGCTAAGGTATATGATTATTATTCTAAGATGCATTTTATAACTAGTTCTAAACTAACATATCCTGATCATGAGAAAAATGTAAGGTGAATACAGTAAAAGATGATATTACTCATATAGAAACAATTCATGTAACAAGAAATATAGAATTTTGACCAAGGAGTTGTTTACATCCAATATAATTGATTTAACAAACTAAGTTATTGAGTCCTTGTGTTCGTAAAGGAAAACAATAACGATTATAATTCATAGAATATTAACTAGGAAATAATTATAAGATAAACATTCGGAATCACAAAACATATATGCATAGCTATAAATAGTCATAGTCATACACATAAAATCCATTGTCTCCCAAATTTTATTTTGTCCTTTATTCAAATAACAATAAAAATACCAATCTCTTCTCCAAAGAACCAAAAGCCCTTTTTCATTTACAATCATCCCATTTATAGAGGTGCCATGGGACTGTTCTACAATACTCATGTTGATCATGGTCGGGATATTGAAGCAATGCTCCAGCTTCCCTTTCCCGATTGGGGCATAGACATAAGTAAAATGCTCTAATTTACCCTACAAAATTTCAATTACAAAAGCAATTTTTCAAAGGTGCCCTAATGGTTTCCTTTCGTGTCCATGACTTCCTTCTAGTTCTTGAAGTCTTTGAGTATGGAATCTACTCGAAGTAACTGCATTCTCTCCAAGTCAACTTGACTCTTGCACATGGGAATGATTATCTTCGTTCTGAGTCTCCACTCAACATGTTGCATGGCATCTTCTATTAGGGTGATGATTTTGGAAGGTTGGATCAATATTTTTTCAATAACCTATGCCTTAATTCCATTGGTTTCTTTGATTACTCTCTGGGAAAGGTTATGCTTGGTGTCTATGTATTCGATGATCACCTGGATTGATGAAGCTTCGTCGATGTCCCTCAGGGGATCCATTTCAAATAGCGAGAGCAGATCGTCTGATGATATCCATACCTCAGCACAGGATACTATAACTTCCCCCTGGATCTTTAACACCTTGACAATCATTTCCATACCTTTCTCCAGCAGTCGGTGATCTCAGATTCTTTGCTCGTCAGAACACAACGAGAGGGTTTCGAGGAACGGAACTGTTTGCGGTGAGTCTTGCCATTTTATGATTACGTCGTAATCTTCCGTGGATTTTTTATACTTTTCCTGGGTAGATTTCACCTATGAGTCAAACTTCATTCATTCATATTCAGTCACCAGAACTCTATCGAGTGATTTGAATAGTCTTTTTTGCATGCTCCGGAGTTCTTCATTTTTCTTTAGGGATTTTGTCTTTACCACCTCGAGAATCATTGTTTGGATTTGGTGATCTTCTATAGTCTTTCTCAAAACTTCGTTCTCAATTTGTACCCTTTGGAATTCGGCTCAACCCTTTTCATTAAAAGAACTCAATTCTTATAATTGTGCTTTGAGTTTCATCACTTCTAGATTTTATGAGGATTCAAGTTGTTGCATGTCGCTAGCGTGGGCCTTCTGGACCAATGACATTGACTCGATGAATTTGATTTGCAAATGTTCCTCTTGTTCCTGTAATTTATTTTTAATCTCCTCTTCATAGGCTTGCTTCACCTATGGAATTTCTTTTGTTCGCTGACTGGCAGTAGATTCTTTGATGGTCGGGGGTCATTTCCAGCTCTACAATCCTGTATTTTGCAGCGTCATTTCCAGCTCTACAATCCTGGATGGTCGCCAGTGACCTCATGAATCGACATGATGTTTACCCCAGAGAAAGAACTGAGCGTCGAGGCCTCTTGTAGAGAATTATCCTTTACATCGGGCCCGGCTTTCCATTTTATATTCCTTTCGGGCATATCCTGGTCTGCTTAGTTTTTTCCCTTTTTTCTTTTGGGGGGCCTCTTTTCTATGGCTCTGGTCTTGTGATTGTAGTAATAATCTCCAACTGCAACCATTTCTCCTTTGAACCCAAATATTTTTGAGGTGAGAGAAAATATTCTTGGAATAGAAGCCAAGAGGGTGCATTCTTCTATCGGGGTACCGACCACATTGTTTTCAGAATCCAAGTTTATGATAGCATCAACACCTGCTAAAAAAGTGTCTCAGACTTCTGTATTGTCGGCTTTATCCTTATTATTCTTTTCTTAGGTTTTGCTCGGTCCAGTCAATGGTGGCTTAATTGTGTTTGTTGTTTCTTTCTTCCTTGTGCCAATCTTTCAAGAGGGGGAATATTTACTTATGTTTTTGTCTAGCGTGGCTTGCTAAGATTCAGCCTATTTCTTCTTCAACAGTTGGTACCTTTCTTCGGCCTCGTCAGCTTTCCTTACTAGTTCAACTTCTTTATCTCTTCTCTTTTTCTCCTCTTCACTTAGTTTTTTATTATCTTGGTGGAGGAGAGCTTGGCACTGCTCCAACCTCAGCATTCTATCTTGTTCTTCATCCTTTCTCAATTGATTTTGGGCTACATCGATTGTAAGTCTTTCCACTGCTTCCTCTAAACTCAACGTGCCTCGAAAAATATTCTCTAAGAACTGAGACTTGTGCATGGTCTATGGTGCTAATTTGATGGAATTCATGTGCTCATAAACCACATTTTGAGGGTCATGTGATTTGGGTTCCCCCAAATATAAGCAAAGCTCCTTGAGTGCTTTAGCTTCCTTTTCATCTTGCTTCTTGTTCACCAGAGAGTATGACCCAACCTGGATGGGAAAAATTGGCCAGTATTTCTTGTTATGGGGGCGGAATATTGGTAAGGAGTGGTGAATAGATAATTATTGTGGATTGGCACTAGTGAAAAGAAAAAAGGAACACTAGAGAGAAAAATCTAGGGAAAAGGATGCAAAAAAAAGATAAAAGATGATTAATTTGAAAAACACGGGGACTAGGAAAGGAAAGCTAAAAAGAAATCCTACTATGTACAAGACTACCATTACCATGGGTGATTAGGAGTAGTATATTTTTATGATTTGTCCATTGACAAGGAGCTCCTACTCCTCTCCATGTAATGTCTTAAGTCGAAAGGTCCCAGGGCCTATTTTCTGGTGGATCAGATATGGTCCCAACCACAGCTTCTGAAAATCGGTGTGTTTTATTTTTAATTCATTTGATTTATCCCATTTTAGTACAAGATCCCCTTCGTGAAAATATTTATTACCCACAGATGACTTTTCGAACCATTTTTTTATTACTTCTTGATGGTGTGTTAAGTTCATTTTGTCTTTATCCCTTCCTTCTTCTAATTTTAATAGCATATTTAACCTCTCCTACATCACTGATCAAGCCTCATCATGGATGTATTGGGCCAATTTCAAAGTTGGTAAGAAAGTGTGAGTAGGTATTGTTAGCGACCAAAAACGCACCGGCATTTTTAAAAGAATGATGCCTAATATTGTAGGAAACATTTTGATAGCTTCCCAAGCTCCAAATGCAGATCTGAAAGCACCATTGGAAATTTCAGGATTTGTAGATGTCAATCGACTATTTAAGCATGCAAAACAGACTCTCCATGACTGAGAAATTTGATTTTGAAAAAATCTGCGCTTTCACCAGCGCAGAAGGTAGAATTATAACTAGTTAGTTGTTGAAAGCTCCGCCTTTCAACAGCTAAGGAGCAGATTTTCGGGTAAGTTAGCTGTTGAAAGCCTGTCACGGCCAGAATAGCTAAATTTTCACCCAGATCAAGAATTTTTGGGTTTGAATTCTTCTTCAATAAGCTAGTTATGAATTATCAAATCAAAATCTGAAGTCCATTCTTGGAGATGAAAGTCAAAAGGGAATTTTTTGACTAGATTTGGTGATTTTCAAGGGCAAAATGATAGGGATTTTTGGCACACATCATCAAATTTGAATTCCACTTTCAAAGGAACAGATCAAAGAACCTTGGAAGGCTAGGCTACACTTCATCAACTTTCAACCAATGTTTGAAGACCAAAAGATAGAGGTTGACCTCATCTTGAGGATCTCTCCTTATCTTTTGTGAATTAGTTTTGACTTTTTATTTTTAGAATATCAGATCCATTGTTTTAGGATATGAAAACTGATTGTAATAGGCTATAAATCCAAATACATTTGGAGGACTAGGGGGTTCAATCTTGGATACATTTGGCCTATGTACTTAGACTCTTATTTTGATATGAATCACAGTTTTCTTTTGCTACTAATATTAGATTTTCTCATGTGTTTCATTGCTCTGTAATTCGATTCAATTTAGCTCAGCTATTAAGAACTATCATCTTCTTATTTGGCTCATGAATTCGAATTGAATGATCTCTTACTATCTTGTATGACCCTGCATGTTAATGTACTTGGTTATCTAGAATAGTGTTCTTCATACCCCATTCGAAATTACTGCATCTGATTATTGGTCTCTAAAAGCACTGGCTCATTCGAATGCATGATAAGTTGTTCTTCTCATTAGCCATCCTCGGTTATCCCATTGATCCACACACATTGATTATTGATTTCTTAAGTTACCAAGCATCCTTAGCCTACAACCCTAAGGAGTTTCTTGGAGTGATAACAAAATGGCGTCATTGCCGGGGAGATGAGTTCAGAAGCTTAACTTCCTGGGAGAACAACAAATCAGATCTAGTTCTTGATGATAGACAAGGAGTAGACATTATCAGGTTGTACATCATCTATCTGGTGACTCCATGAAGGACGAATCTGTTGGCGACTCCACTGGTATGAAATGGAAAAGATCTTAGCTAAGAGGTACGCTTTCTGTGATTTTTCAGATATAGCCGGTTTTCCACATCCAGTGCCGACTATAATTGAATGGGATGATTATCTTTCGAGATTCATAGGAAGCAAGAATGATCATCCTGGTGAGCACTTATTCAATTTTCATAAGTGCATGCTTGAACATGGTTTTGTTCACGAAGATGTCTTGATCAAGCTGTTCAAATTTTCTTTAGAAGAAAATGCTCATGAATGGTGTCAATATCTTCCTAATCTTAGTATCCATTCTCTGAAGGATTTTCATGTGGCCTTCAATTCATATTACGAAAAATTTTACTCAGTTGATCTTATTTTTGATAACTGTTGTAAAGAATCTGCATTCCACATCCAGCATTCAGTTAGTATTTCTTCTGATTGTAAAGATGTTGGTGATAGTCATATTATAGACACATTTGTCATTGATTCGAATGTCTCGTATAGTTTTGACTATGGGATTAAGGAGGCTTCAGATTTTGATAAAGTTGCTGATATAAATTCAGTATCCCAAGAAATTCAGAAGTAGTTGTTCTTTCCTTCACCTTCGATACTTATCATTCTTGATCTAGAATCTGCAGCAGATATCAAACAATCCATGATTAGTATAGAAATCAGTCTACAACCATTTTCAGATTTAGAGATAGCTGAAAGTGCCAGTCTTCATGGGAAAGAGAATACCCAGAGATTTTTTGATTTTCAGCTCAAACAACAGGAAGAGGTTTTTCTTTACGACCTCGCTGGTCCTTTTGATGAATATTGAGAGTCTTTGAGTAGAACATATGTCAATCTGTCTTTGAAGGAATGTTGGTTCTGTTGCCTTGTCAAACTCCATTTCTGTATGTTATGGTTTCTAATATTTTTCAAGTCAAGATCAAACAAGATATCAGTAAGTCAGTTTCTTACTTGGCTTCATTGGAAATTCAGTTTTACTTGATCAATCTGCCTTTACTGGTTAGAGTAGGAATAGATAGAAAATAAGCTCGTCATCGAGCAGGAGATCCTTTTCAGTTTAGTAGTTTGCAGCAGGAACTTGTGTTCAACATTTTATTACAGTTTGAATAAGTTGTAGGGATAGATGATGAAGAAGATGACAATGAAGACACATTTATTAATCATATTAGTGCTCTGTCAAGGCTGAAGCCTATGCGAAAGAGACGATTTCCCTAGACTGACAGTTTAGAGAGATCTTTGATTACTAGCTATGCAATATACAGAGCATCCTTGGGGGCTCGATTTCATCGTGTTGACTGGATTGAAATACCTGGTTTGCCAGCTCCTCCGGAGATTTGCCGAAGAACAATTTCCTCTTTCAAGCATGAATTAATAGTTAGGAAAGCTTTGATGAATCTTTGTACATTGCTTTCCACACGGTATGCAAAGCACCTGCAACAACTAAAAAGAGAGCAAGCTCTAGACAATGATAATGTAGGAATCTCAAAAGGTCTTGTAAAATCATTGGCAGAAAAGTCATGTTCCTAGTCAGAATGCCTCTGCTAATCCTGGTCAGTTGTATGCCTTGTGGGATGATTTTGAAGAACCAAGTATTGCAGCTGCAGTTGATGAGGTTATGAGATGCAAATCCATGGCGAAGTTAAGTATAGTGAAAAGGTTTGGGGGTTCTTCCTCATATGTGAAAAAATGGTCTGAGTCTGTTCCATCAGAGAAATTAACTTCCAATGTTCCCATAAATAACAGTGTTGGTCCTACTTATGGTATCCAACATGAGCATTCTTCTGCAGTGGGTACACATAACGTATCTTCCTCTTCATCTGCATGTGTTGCAATTGAGGTTAATGTGGGCTCTATAGGTTGCATGGTGGCTTCCTACTCTACTGATGAGCATCCAACAGGTCGAGTGAATATTGGAGGAGGCATATCAAGGGAAAATCGTCGTCGAATACCAAAGGAGGTGCAGAAATTGCTTCAGAATGAGGATCTCAGTACCGAAAAACCATTGCATAAGTCTGTTGCAGTGGCGAATGTTGTGTAACTCGTCAAACTTGTTTTCATGAATTCCTCGGCAGACACTGAGGTACCGAAGGTATTAGTGGATACCCTCTGGCGTTATAACGAATTTGATGTCTTTGTCGCCTTCAACTTTCTTAGAGCGCATGGACTTGTGGTTGTTGGTCATGGTGTTCAACCATTTATGCTTTCGCCAAAGTTTTTCCATGATGCTTTTGCGTCCCCTTTTCCTATAGGGATAGGAGAAAAATCTTCTAGGTTGGCAAGTTGGCTAAATCACTTTCAAAAAGAGCTATAGGAGGATGGGATAAGCCTTCCGGCAGAACAACACTGTGGTGATCGTTTCAATCTTTTTGGTCTAGTATCATCTGGGGATATGCTTTACAATTTCGGATTTGCAGATGAGGAGGCCGATCCGACAAATGTGGCATGCGGATTTGCAGATGAGGAAGTCGATCCGACAAATGTGGCATGCGGATTTGCAGATGAGGAGGTCGATCCGACAAATGTGGCATGCGTGACTTTGCAACGCCGTTCACCGCAATCGATGGTAACCATTTCAAGGTTGCCAGATCAAATTGCAAGAATGTATGGTAGAAAGAAATAATCTTGAGATTAGGCTAGAAGAAGTTGTACAAGAGTCAGGAAGGAAAGACATTGTCATTGAATTTAAAGTCATGGTTTCAACTTTACACAAAGATATGGGCATGATGCAAACACAATTAAGTAGATTCACGGAGATAGCTTGTGAAGTCCACTCTTTGCGAGCAGAAGTTCATTCACTTACAGATATACTTACTAGAAAGACAAGTGAATGCAAACACTTATCATATAAATGTGCAGATCAAGCTGGTGAACTTAAGTCCCTTCAATATGAGATTAAGGAGCTGCAAGAAACAGAAGAAGAGTTGAAGCTGATACTGGATATGTATGGACGTGAGTTCTCAGATTCTAGGTTGATGCAGCAGTTCTACAGTATCAGAATCAAAAACTTGCTCAACAATTAGATGCTCAGAAAAATGAAATCCATGTCCTCGAAGGAAAATTTAATCTGCTCAAAAGCAAACAAACTGCCTACAATGACATATTGATTACAGTAAACAATTCTTGGAATCAGTTGGTAGAGGATTTGGGATTGTTGGCAATACATGCTAGTGGGAAGGCAACTGGAGTTCAGGTTTTAGATAATTATCAGCCTTAAAAAGAGAGTATTGCTTCATGTCATCCAGAAGAAACATTTTTTGTATCGGCTTTTGGAAACAGGTGCAACTGAAAACAGTGAAGCAAATGATTTTACTAATCATGTTGAGCAAGCTCTTGATTTGAGGCATGCTTCAACAGTGAATATGATGAAATGTTTAGTAGAAGCAATTGATGACCAAAGAGCCAAAAATGAGGTACTTTCCTTGAGTATCTGGGAGAGGCTATCCACAGATGATTCCAGCAAACAGCTATTGAAAGTGGATGATGGATTAAGACAAGAAGTCAAAGAATTGTGGGCAGCAATGGATGCACTTCACTTGAAACACAAGCATTTTGCAAATGAAGTTCGGACATTTCGAGATAGCCATGCAAGGGATAAGTCTACTATAAAACGGTTGATAGGTGATCTGGAGGAGACTATAGCAGAGCTTGAAGAAAGCAGGCGCAAGTTGGTGAGCTTGAAAACACAGAGGGATGCAACACCTGGAGCATCTATACCAGTGTTAAATCTAGGAAATAAAAATGATATGGGGTACAAGTCTGGGGACAAGAATAGGGAGCTAGAGGATATAGAAGCGGCATTGGAAGCTACTAAGATGTTAGCAGTAAGTAGGCTTTCAGAGCTACAAGAGGCACATGAAGAAAAGATGAAAATTTTAAAGCAGCTAGAACTTATGCAGGAAACTGTAAAGGATGAGAAACAGGTTTTGTCATCAAGACCCTATATTTTATTGAATGAGTAGCTTCAACATTGAAAATCCAACAAAGAAGGGCCCCCAACATAGATGATCTGCAAGTGATTCGCTTGTTTTCCTTGAAACTCCTGTGACTTCTGCTCCAATAAAGGAGATTGCAGAGGAAGATGAATTTGATTGCAGAAGTGCAACATCCATACCATCCAGAGGATCCCAAAACTTTGACAGATTGGAGAGGAGCAGCTCATATCAATGTTTGCTGACATTGAACCATTTCACAAACAGCAAAATCCGTCAAATCAATCAGCTTCTAATCATACTCTTGTTGCACCATCAGCTGCTTTGGATAACAAATTGGCACCTTAAATCTCTCATCCAGACACGCTATCAGAGATTCAGATCCATTCAAGATGGCTAAGAATAGTCGAAACTCTGGTTTGACAAGAAAACGTATCATACAGGTTTGTTGAGTCATAGTTCTTGCTTAGTCTCTGCCTAATTGACTGAAGGTTACCTATATTCTCTGTGTGTTTAAAATTTTCATTACATTTGGACTCCAAGTTTTCCCAATAGCAGTTGAGTCTATTCTCATACACAAGATTAACTTGCTTGAATCAAATAAGTTTGTCTTTCGTCCTCAATAGCATTTTTAGTTATAGATTTGGTCATTAATTTAACTCATAGGTCAAAACCCTGATTCATGTCTTCTGCCGAAAAACACTCCTGTTGTTGAGTCACAGTTTTAGCCATTTGTTAAAACTAAAAGCTTATTATTTTATCAAACCTTTGATTCGAGTCTTACTACCTAATTCTATTTATGAATCATAGTTTGTTATTGAGTTACAGTCTCTTGCTGAGTCACACCTTTTTGACCCTTGACCCATATGTTCATCAATTTCACGCATAATCCCTGGGTTTGAGGGACACATCAGCAGTTAATCATGACAAAGTCAGGATCTTCTTTGAGGGCTGAGGTTGATGGTGTTTTGTACTTGGAGGCGCACCCAGAAGGTAATGAAATTGTCCATGAAGAGTTGTTCAAAATACTCAATGCACGAGATTTGAATTTCACCAGATGATTTTCCTCATTATTCTATTATTGGTGGCAAGGATCCACAAAAAGGCATTCCAGGGTAGAGAATGATTGGCCATTTTCAGCTCATGATATGTCACTTGTGAAATTATATACAATAGATTGCCCAGCAGCAAGTCGGGGCGGTTCAGTGGGACCAACAATTGTAGCAGAGGCTAAAGCAGCAGCAACAGCAGGCCATGTTTCAATAGCAATCACTCTATCATGCCGGAAAAGGTAATCGAGATTCATCCAGTTTCGATTTTTGGGTAAGTTTATGTTTTTGGTGGTTTAGGCGAGCTCGTGTGTGCTCATTAACCACCGAAAAGGCCGAATGAATCCATGGCCCAATACTAAAGGCACAAGGTCTTCTAGGTTCTTGGAGACCTCACAGGGAGGTATCCATCCCAGTTGGAGCCAGATGTTAGCGACCAAAAACGCACCGGCATTTTTAAAAGAATGATGCCTAATCTTGTAGGGAAAATTTTGATAGCTTCCTGAGATCCAAATGAAGATCTGAAAGCACCATTGGAAAGTTCAGGATTTGTAGATGTCAATCGACTATTTAAGCATGCAAAAAGGACTCTCCATGACTGAGAAAATTGATTTTGAAAAAATCTGCGCTTTCACCAGCGCAGAAGGCAGAATTATAACTAGTTAGTTGTTGAAAGCTCTGCCTTTCAACAGCTAAGGAGCAGATTTTCGGGTAAGTTAGCTGTTGAAAGCCTGTCACGGCCAAAATAGCTAAATTTTCGCCCAGATCAAGAATTTTTGGGTTTGAATGGTTTGAATTCTTCTTCAATAAGTTGGTTATGAATTATCAAATCAAAATCTAAAGGCCGTTCTTGGAGATGAAAGTCAAAAGGGAATTTTTTGACTAGATTTGGTGATTTTCAAGGGCAAAATGATAGGGATTTTTGGCACACATCATCAAATTAGAATTCCACTTTCAAAGGAACAGATCAAAGAGCCTTGGAAGGCTAGGCTACACTTCATCAACTTTCAACCAATGTTTGAAGACCAAAAGACAGAGGTTGACCTCATCTTGAGGATCTCTCCTTATCTTTTGTGAATTAGTTTTGACTTTCTATTTTTAGTATATCAGATCCATTGTTTTAGGATATGAAAATTGATTGTAATAGGCTATAAAGCCAAAGAAATTTGGAGGACTAGGGGGTTCAATCTTGGATACATTTGGCCTATGTACTTAGACTCTTATTTTGATATGAATCACAGTTTTCTTTTGCTACTAATATCAGATTTTCTCATGTGTTTCATTGCTCTGTAATTCGATTCAATTTAGCTCAGCTA
>ML839052.1:20676-43532 GCA_009831015.1 Picea engelmannii
GTTATCCCATTGATCCACACACATTGATTATTGATTTCTTAAGTTACCAAGCATCCTTAGCCTACAACCCTAAGGAGTTTCTTGGAGTGATAACAGGTATGGTGGCCTCTTGTCCATAAACTAGGAAAAAAGGGGAGTTATCGATGGATGTCTTGGGAGTTATTTTGTTAGCCTAGAGGGAATTTGGCAGAGCAAGGTGCCAATTTATTTGATGGTCATTAATCATCTTCTTGAGGATGTTGATGAGGTTTTTGTTAGTGGATTATGCCAAACCATTCCCTTGTGGGTAATAGTTTCCCAAATATTTAACTTTGATATTTCTTTCAAGGTAAAATTCAATCAATTTCATAGAAGAAAAATATTTTGCATTATCAAAGACTAATGATTCAGGAACTATGAACCTGATGATGATATGAGAGTGAAGGAACGAAATCACCTGGCTTTCATTGATATTATTTAAGGGGATCACCTCACTCCATATGGTAAAGTAGTCATTGTCTGTCAGAATGTATTTGTGCAGCTCGGAGGAATTGGGATCGATTTCCCCGATTACGTCTATCCCCCATTGTTGAAATGGACGTTCGACGATCACTGGTTGTAGGGGAAATGCGGTTTTATTCTCTTTTCCTGCTGATTTTTTACATTGTTGGAATCTTCTTTCATACACGTGAGAATATTTGAATAAGAAAGACCATTAGTATCCAGCTTTGAGGATTTTGTGTGCAGTAGTATCTCCACCGTAATGTCCTCCAGAGGGTCCATCGTGGATCTCAGACAGGACTTTCTCAGTGTCTCTTTTCTCCAGCCATCTTAGGAATACACCGTCATAGTTTTTTCTACACATAATTCCTTGGATAAGCTAATATTGGTCGGATTTGAGCCTAAGGGCCCTTTTCTTTTTGGGATCCAAATAATGTGGAGTCGATCCATGAATCAAGTAATATTTCATTTCATAGAACCAGGGGTATGAACCGTCTGGGATGTAACAGACTTGTTTTTCAAATAGCTCATGATCTTGATATAGAGCATCTTCCTGAGAATCGATGCAAGGGGATTATGTGGTCAGTTTTCATATCCCTTTCCCTTTAATGATTTTTCCAGGTTTGATATCCAGGTCATATTCTTGTAGGGTTGTAATCCAATTGGCTCTCTTTTCTGCCAAATCTCTTTCTACTAGGAGGTTTCTGACGGCGGGGTAGGGAACAATAACCTTCGTTTTACATTTGAGTAAGAATGGTTGAAATTGCTTGAAATCTTTGAATATTGCATATGTTTGTTTATCAACTTTGGGATAATTTAGCTCAGATCCTTGTAGACCTGAACTCATAAAATCCATAGGAAACTCATCTCCTTCTGAATTGTTCTGTGTTAAGACAGTCGCTAATGCAATATTAGAGGAGAATGTGTAGAGGATGAAATCTCGATCAAAATATGGGCTCAATAGTGCAGGTGCTTGCACAATATCTTCTTTGATTTTTTTGAAAGCCTCCTTATATTTAGACCCACATTTGAATTCAGCATTCTTTTTTATCATATCTTGTAGGGGTTTTACCGTTTCGGCAAAACTAGGGATCAACCGTCTTACAAAATTTATTCTCCCTAGGAACGACTGCATAGTTTTTTTATTGTGAGGGGGGGAATCTTGGCGATCGCTTTGGTTCTCTCAGGTTCAATCCACATACTATGCTTGAAATGATGAAACCTAGGAGTTTGCCTTCATCAACAGTGAAAATGGATTTCTTGGGGTTTAGAGAGATGTTGTATCTCCTGCATCTATTGAATACCTTCTTCAAATGAGATATGTGTTCCTCTCTATTCTTCAAGAATATGGTTATGTCATCTACCTATATTACCACACATCCTCTCAGCGGACCTCTAAATGAAATGTACATGGCTCATTGAAAAGTTGCTCCATCATTTATTAGTCTGAAAGGCATATTCCTATAGGCATATGCTCCCCATTTGGTTTTAAATGTTGTCTTTAGTTTATCTTCATGAGATACACAGACCTGGTTATATCCTGAGAATCCATCTAGTAGGGAGAGTGTTTCCGATGCGGACACACACTGTAGAATTTGTTCTGTGGGAGGCACATGGTAGTTATCTTTCTCTGAGTCTCTGTTTACATTTCTAAAATCAACACAAAGCCTGATATCCCCATTATTTTTCCTTACTAGCACTAAGTTTGATATCCACTGCGTATGTCTTACTCGAAAAATGATTCTAGCAGCTAGCAGTTTATTCAACTCTGCTTTGACTTGAGGTTCAAGGTTGGGATGCATATTCCTTAACTTTTGTTGGAATGGATTTGTTTGAAGTTTCATGGGGATGACATGTTGTATAATATTTGTATCATATGTCTTGAGATCCTCATATGTCTAAGTGAAGATGTCTTTATACTCTTTGAATAACTTGATATATAACTGCCTTTCTTCAGGAGAGCAATTTTTCTAAGGTTAACATTCTGAGGTGCGATCTCTGACCCCAGGTTTACTATTTCAAACTGCATGTATGAGCTATTGGTTTTGCATTTGGTGACCTTTTTTAATTTATCTTGAAGTTCATAGAGTTTTTCAAGTCTAACCACACTCTTGGGGATGTTTTTGGTCGGACCTATTGTGTGTGTTTCTTCAGCAGCATCATTATTATATGTATTCATCAGCAGGTCATGTTGGCCTTCATATATGATAGAATCCTTGAAGGTATCTTTGAGGTGTAGGAAATTTATGAGTTGTTGGTCATCATCAAAGACCATCCAATTCATGATATTGTTAGGAATTGATGGCCTATACAAAATTTCAACAAAGAAGGAGTCAGGCATCAATCTATCTAAGGGTATTAATCTAGACGCTACGTTAGCTAACAAATCGGCGTCAGAATTCAATGATCAGGGAACGGTGTTAATATTAAATGCAGCAAAAGATTTAATTAGTTCCCAAACCTCAGACTGGTAATTTTTAAGTGGATTGAAAGACAATAAATGTTGTTTTGTACATGTCTGACGATGATTTCAGAATCACCAAATACCTTGATTTGTTTTTCTTTCAAGTAGGTTGCCTTCCTTAGCCCCTGTACTGGGGCTTCGTATTCGGTAGTATTGTTGGTGCAAGGAAATTCTAGTCTGCATGCAATTAAAATTTTATTACCTTTCGGGTATTTTAGTATGCAACTCGTGCCTACACCTTCTAAAGACTTGGATCCATCAAAAAATAACGTCCACATATCAGCATCTCCTTTTTTTATTTCAATTGGTATTTTTGAATTTTCAGATTTTTGGGTTTTAATGAGGTTAATAGATTCAGTGTATTTTTCTAATTTATCTCTAGAAACTATGTCAGGTTGTACATCATAGGGATTGTAAGTTTGATCAACTATATTACAATTGGGCTTGTATTTTTTAATTTTCATATTTTTGGGTTTTAATGAGGTTAATAGATTCAGTGCATTTTTCTAATTTATCTCTAGAAACTATGTTAGGTTGTACATCAAACGGATTGTTAGTTTGATCATCTATATTACAATTGGGTTCAACAATCTAGGTGCAATGAAGGATTTTGGATTGTGTGTCAGATTCCTCAAGAGACGATGGTCAGTTGTGAAATTCCCAAAGAATGTTTCATACAAATAATTACCAATAATTAAATGGTTGAACATTATCAGTTCATTCAAGTCATTCAAGTCAGTAATGACATGTTTCATATACATTTCTCTGTCAATCATGATCTTATTCATTTTTCCATTATAAGGGAGCCACAAGTGGGACCAGTCAATAGCAAAGTAGCCATTTAACATAGCTGACCAATCTCGACTTAACAGCATGCCATATTTGTTTGGAATGTCTAATACTATTATATATATATATATATATATATATATATATGATCAATATTTTTTTCAATTCCCCAATAACTTTAACTTTGGTTCTATCTAACTGAATAATCTGAATGTTAGATGGTTCGGGTTTAACATTAAGCTACTCACAGACTTTTAGGGGCATGAAATTAGATGAAACTCCTCAGTCCACCATGCAATTATGAACATTTCTATTAAAGATTTCAAAAGTGATGAGGAAAGGAGGGGTGGTAGACCTATATCTTTGAGTAGTTAAGGACGCATTAGTCGCAACCTAAATTTTAGATGGAGTGTTATTGTTAGCTGAATTTACCTTGGTGATCCCTTTCTTGGTTCCAGTGTTTTCTTCCTTTGTGCGAGGGGAATTTTTGAATTGCAGAGTTCTGATAAAATTCTCTTGAATTTGTGGAATATTCATAAGCTCAAACAAATAAATGTTAGCTTTTATCATCTTGAGATCCTCTAGGAAGTCATATTCCAACCTGGCCAAGGGTGTGGGGGAAATATTTGGTTTCGTTCGTTGATCTATCAGTTTGGGATTGGAAGGTGTGGTCTTTGGGGAGTTAGGAGTAGTATTGGTCAAAGAATAAGGTTGTTTGGGAGTAGAGGTGGTGGGAGAAGCAATATTAGTGGTGTCAGGGGTGTCATCGGGAACCTTCTTACCGGCACTCCTGGTGATGGCGATGTTTTGTGAAACGTGCACTTCTTCAGCATCTTCTTCATCTTCACCATAAGAAATGTCCCAAAATGAGTTTAACTACTAATTTTTGGGCTCATTGGACTCCTAGGGTTGTTCTTGTTGTTCCTAACTTCCTTCGCCCTCATCATCGATTTCAGTCATATTCTTAGTTACCCAAGTTTGAAGGGATTGGATGATATCCTCCATGTTTATGCCTTTTGTTTGAGAAGGGGTGGTTTTTTTGGTTGGTGGTATGTTCTTATCTTTCTTGGGGAGGAACCTAAAGAATTTTTTGTGGCTAGATGATCCCTCTCCACTGCCCTTTTTCAATTCTACTAGGTCATTGGATAGCTTCTTAATGATTCTCTGAATAGATTATGTATTCATTGAATTAGAAGGCTTTGTATCTTCACTATGTACCCTTATCCTTGGAAGAATCTGAGTCGATATTGCCTTTAATATGCATCATGTTTTTCTCAAACTTAAGGACCTCTTGAAGAGCTTCTTTTAGACTACCTTTCTCAAAAAAAATTACATACATGGCCATGGACATGGGAAAACCAAAGGTGTAGAATTCAATAGTTATGTCTTCAATGGGTTTTGAGGCACGCAGGATTCGTTTTAACAAAGTAAGAAAACGTTGATTGTAATCAATAACTACTTCTTTCGAGTCCATCTTAACTCTCAAGAGTTATAGAACCTGAGTGGTTAGTGTTTTGTTTTTCCCTAACCTCCTGAGGAAAGAGGTTTCAAACTTTCTCCAGTTCGGAATGGAGGCTTCTTCTAGAGAAAAATACCATGTCGACAATTTTTCTTCAAAAGTAAGGGGGAACAAATGGTAGATGATGTCTTCGTGTCAAATATTATGTAACCTAATAGCCAGGAGGAATTTCTTAACATGGTTTTCAGCTTAATCCTTTTTCTCAGGGTAGAATTTAGGTAGGAACTTCTCAGGTTGTCTTGGCATGTCATTCTAGATCCCCGGAACCACGACCGCATCAGCAAAAAACCAGGGTTGCTAGGGAGGAAGATTTTGATTTGCGTTCGCTCTAGCCATGTTCGGGGGTTGATATAAAATGATCTGATAGGGGTTATCTTTGGGATTGCTTTCATATCCATCTCTTTCTTCAGAGTTGTCCTCCATATCGTCTCTAGGAGTGTGAGGGGGTGACTCGGGAGGCGAGGGCGGTCTACTTCCTACTCCACTAGCTAGTAAATAATACTCAAGATTAAATTTTGAAGCCTTAAGGAAATTATAAGGATCCTCAGGAACGTGATATTTAGGGGTCCCAGTTGAATGGTTTTCTTGATAGGATTCTAGGTTGAAAAAATAGGGATCGGTATGTCGAAGGTCTTCCTAATTTTCAGGCAAAGAATAATCCAAGGGAATTTTTCTGATCTATCTACTAAGTTGTCTAGTCAGGGCATAGTTGGTTCGCTCGATCGAATGTCTAACTATAGCTTCTATCTTCGAGATGGTTAGGACACGAGGTTGAGAGGAAGAAAAGGATGTTTTGGGGTGAGCAAGCGTACTAACATGAGCTGGCATGTTCAAAACATACTCTGAAGGGAAGACAGTATGTTCGGAGTGAACTTGGTGGGAATCACTTGTCGAGGAAAAGATTGCTTGCGGGGCAGAAGGGGAAAGGTTTAAATTTATGTTTGTACCCATTCAGTTATGTTTCCCTCCTAGCGTCATTTATGTTGACGGGCCAGAATGACCCGCTCAATCAAATGAAGGAAAACACCCAATGGCAAGACCCAATTAGACCCACTCTCATTTGGGGTAGCAGTTCCAACCAGATTTTGGCCTGGTTACCAACTAACTAAAATACTAACTAAATATGAATTTGAGAACTGAAGGTTCTCAGATGAATTAAAAAAAAAAAAAAAATTGAATCTGACTAACTAAATGTTAAGCTAAGGTATAAGATTATTATTCTAAGATGCAGTTTCTAACTAGTTCTAAACTAACTTATCCTAATAAGGAGAAAACTGTAAGGCGAATACATTAAAAGATGACATTACTCATATAGAAAGAATTCACATAACAAGAGATATAGAATTTTAACCAAGGAGTTATTTGCAGCCAATATAAATTGATTTAACAACCTAAGTTATTGAGTCGTTGTATTCATAAAGGAAAACAATAACGATCGTAAATCACAGAATATTAACCAGGAAATAATTCTAAGATTAACATTTGGAATCACAAAACATATATGCATGGATATAAATAGTCATAATCATACACATAAAATCCATTGTCTCCCAAATTGTCTTCAGTTCTTTATTCAAATAACAGTAAAAGTACCAGTCTCTTCTCCAAATAACCAAAAACCCTTTTTCATTTACAATCATCCCATTTATAGAGGTTCCATGGGACTGTGCTACAACATTCATGTTGATAACAGTTGGGATACTGAAGTGATGCTCCAGCTTCCCTTTCCCGATTGGGGCATGGACATAAGTACAATGGTTTGATTTACCCTGCAAAATTTCAGTTACAAAAGCAATTTTTCAAGGGCACCCTGATGGTTTCTCTTCCGCATCCACGACTGCCTTCCAGTTCTTGAAGTGTTCAAGTATGGAACCTACTCGAAGTAACTGTGTTCTATCTAAGTTATCCTGACTCTTGCACTAATCCAGGTGGATATTAGTGTCCACCCACCTATTCCACTTGGACCCCCACCATTGCTTCTTTTAGTTTTTCAGTTTCCGCACAGTTTACTATTTTTAGCAGTTTTTCGGGTCTTGAACTTCCGGAGCCGTTTTGAGGCCTTAAACGACGTTTTTTGGGAAAACGGGGAGCAACATGGATCATAGATCATGTTGCTCTCCCAAAATTTGTAGTCCTCTAATAGATGTTTCTAACAAGGTATGGAACGCGTCAAACGAAGATCATATGCCAAAGTTACGTCCCCAGGAAGTTGATGTACCAACTTACCCAAACGGGGCCCATAGTATTGGTGTTTCATCTCCTAGGGTTAGGTCTTTGGATGTTTAGGGTTTTCCATTGTTTCTCAATAATAATAGGCCTTCGAGCCTCACTGTAACACAGTTCAGAGGTCAGTATCCGCCACATCTCTTCTCAGAGATAAGCTACCAGCGCCCTAGCTAGTTTATTTCCATTCTGTCTATAAGCATATTTCAGTCATTTGTTATTAACGAAATGAAGTCTTATTTCCGCTGCATCTCTGCATTTATGTGTATTTTTGTATTTCATTGTGTTCCTACATAAATCCGGATCAGTGGTATCAGAGTGGTCTGCTCATTCTCGATCCTTCTTTGCACGTCCCCAACGAGCTCGGGATATAAGGAGTTGGGGCTCGATCTGGTTGAACCTTTGCAAGACCAGCCTCGCAAACCCCGACGACTGTGCATGGGGGAAGAAAAGAAATATGAGGGAGCAGGACATCCTATCAAAATGTTGCTCGAGGAGGCCCTCGAGAAACAAAGGAACGCGATGATGGACAACTTTGCCCAGATTCTTCAACGGATTCCCACTGGCGGCGCATCGACATCCAACAGCCACTCTGGAGGCGCCACTCCTTTTAAGGTACAAGTAAACTTTGACATTCCCATATTTGAGGGCCAAATAGATGCATATGTCGTAAATAGATGGTTGAATCTGTTAGAAGGATATTTCTCGGTTCATGACTTTTCCGACCGAGAAAAGATTATTTTTGCACTCCTCAAAGTCGCCCCCCGTGTCAAGGACTGGTGGGAAACCTACTCGGAGCAATAGGACGAGGGAGAACCCTCTCTGTTCTCGGTCGCACCCACCTGGAATTATTTCTGAGATGCCATCAAGGAACAATATTATCCCGTGGGGAGCTACGACGACAAATACATACAATGGACTACGCTGCGGCAGCAAAGGGACCAAGATGTGCATGAGATGACGAATCAGTTTCATACCCTACGCACAAAGCTGGGTATCAAATATTTAGAGAAACATTTGGTGTTAAAGTACCAGAGTTGTCTGCATAGATACATTCAGGAGGAAATGGAGTTCCTCGACATCTCCTCGCTTGGTGTGGCATACCGATATGCTGCCAAGATTGAGGAGAAGTTCAAATAGAAGAGGCGAGACTTTGGGCCTGCAAATCAGAAGCAAGGAAAAGGTACCCCCAAACCGCAGAACAAAAGGACCAAGCCAAGGCAGGGAAGCCTAGGACAACCCACCAAAGCCATAAGAAAAGAACAACACCACGAAGCCAAAAAAGGACACGGGGAAGTGGTGTGAGTTCCATAAGAGCTCCACTCACAACACAAGTGAGTGTCAGGCCAAGCAGTCACTGGTAGCCAAGCTGAAGTCTTCTGAATCGGATGCATGATCTGACTCTGAATTAGAACCTGACAAGGGGAATGATAGGGGGAAGCATATTATCGATGTGGAGCCCAACGCCACCATTTCCACCACGAAGATCCAGAAGAAGGAACCAAAAGATCCAGAGGAGGCGGAGCGTCTCTTCCATTCCAAGATGTGGGTAAAGGGTTCCCCGTTGCAGTTCATTGTCGACAGCAGGATCCAGAAGAACCTCATCTCGGTAGAGGTCATGAAGCGGCTGGGTTTACCGACCACATCACACCCACAACCATACACCATCGAGTGGTTGCACCAAGGATGGGACCTTCGCGTCAATCAACAATGTCGCCTTCCCTACAGCATCAAGCCCTTCACAGATGAGGTATTGTGTGACATTGCTCCTCTTCATGTTTCTGATGTATTATTAGGCCAACTGTACTTGTGGAAGTGACATGTTGTGTATGAGTCCAGGCCTCGTGTTGTTATTATCACTTTGGGCAATAAGTTGTACAGGATACCGGAGATAGCACCGCCTACCACCATCTCTTTGGTTACTGCAAAACAATGTAGTAAGCTCATTTCCAAAACCAGGAAATTTGTTTTCCTGATGATCTGCTCTCAGGGAAAGAGGAAGATTGTGGCCATGACCTCCAGATAGGGCCCCGCTACACGAAAACAACATATGGATAAGGTCGGGGAGGAGTACGAGGACATCTTCACCTCCCCCGCAGGGGTGCCTCTACACTGCCAGGTCAAGCACCCCATTGGTCTGACCCCAGGTGCGTCGCTGCCCAATGGACCCATCTATCGGCGCTCTGTTCTAGAGAATGATGAAATCAAGAGGCAGATTCAGAAGTTGTTGCAAAAAGGTCACATTCGGTCGATTTCATCGCCCTGTGGGAGCCCGATCATGTTGGTGCAGAAGAAGGATGGGACTTGGAGACTCTGCATTGACTATCGGGCACTGAACAAGATCACTGTCTGGAATAGGTACCCGATCCCATGGATTGATGACCTTTTGGACCAACTCAAGGGGGTGAAATATTTCAGCAATATTGACTTGAATTCTGGGTATCACCGGGTACCAATCTAACCCTCTGATGTGTGGAAGGCTGAATTCAAATCCAAGGAGGGCCTTTTCAAATGGTTGGTCATGCCTTTCGGGTTGACAAATGCCCCTGCAACCTTCATGAGGCAAATGGATGACATCCTGCGGCCATTCACCAACTCATTTGTAGTGGTGTACTTGGATGACATTCTGATCTTTAGTCAGACTTGGGAAGAGAACCTCCACCACATTGGACAGGTCCTCCAAACACTGCGGCAACACAAGTTGTGTGCCAATTTGAAGAAATGCACTTTTGGCATGACCCAGGTTCAGTATCTGGGATACATTATTGATGAGCGGGGGGTGCATGTGGATCCAGCAAAGATCCAAGTCATTCGGGATTGGTTAGCCCCAACCACCCTAACAGAGCTCCGCATCTTTTTAGGTCTTGCCAATTTCTACCGCAGGTTTGTGTTGGGATTCTCTCATATCACTTGGCCCTTGAGTCAAGTCACCAAGGGAGGAGCTAAAGAAAAATTATTTTGGTCTGAATCTCAACAGAAGGCATTCGGGGAGTTGAAGCATCGCATCTGCTATGCACCAGTGCTCACATTACCAGACTTGCAACAACCATTTGAGATCGAGACAAATGCCTCTGACTATGCTATTGGGGCAATCCTTACTCAACATGGCATCCAGTGGCATATCACAGTGAGACACTTTCCGACACAGTCCGGAAGTATCCCACTTATGAAAAAGAAATGTATTCCATTGTGTAGGCTTGTCAACAATGGAAGCATTACATTTTGGGAAAGGAAATGATCATCCACACAGACCACCAACCCCTGCAGTTCATACAGACACAAGGGAAGTTGCAGAACGATCGCCATCAGAAGTGGTCCACATACCTGCAACAATTTCATTTGAACATTAAGTACAAAAAAGGAAGCACCAATAATGTTGTAGACTGCCTCAGTCGACCACCCATCGTGGCGCTCACTACTGTGCTCAACTCTTGTGGGCACGAGACTTCCGATTGGCCGCTTCTCTACACAAGTGATCCAGAATTCGGCCACACATACAATACACTCTTGGAGGGTAAGAAAGTTATATATTTTCACCTCCAGGATGGCCTTCTTTGTCACCTGGGACACCTTTGTGTTCCTTCAAGTGAGTGTGCCAAGATGATTTGGGAGGCACACTACAGTCAGGTCGTTGGGCATTTCGAGGTCGAGAAAACCGTGGCAGTACTACAAAATTATTTCTATTGGCCGAACCTTCGACAAGATGTCGGGAAGTACATCAAGTCTTGTACTGCTTGTGCCATTGCCAAACCAACCATCAAGAAGCAAGGCCTCTATACTCCACTTCCTATCCCCAGTTGACCTTGGGAATCCATCTCTATGGATTACATGTTGGGCCTTCCTTCAACTAAGCATGGAAATGACTATGTTTTTGTGGTCGTCGATCGATTCTTGAAGATGTCCATTATGATGGCCTGCAAGAAGAATATCACAGTAGAAGCCACTGCTAAACTGTTCTTTGAACGAATGTTGGTACACTTTGGGATCCCACAGTCTATCATCTATGATCGGGGAAGTAGGTTCCTCAGTACATTTTGGTCCAGCCTCTAGTCGATGTTGGACACCAAGCTCACCAAGTCCACATCTTTCCATCCGCAAACTAATGGCTAGACAGAGGTCATCAACCGAATGATCGTACACATTTTGCGCATGTACAATTCAAAGCATCCACACACATGGGATGAGAACCTCCCCTATGTACAACATAGCTACAACCGGTCTCTCCATAGCTCAACCAGCCACAGCCCCTTTCAAGTGGGCTTGGGATTCCAGCCACTATGTCCCATTGACATAGCCATGCCATTTGTGGCTACTCAGGAAGATTCAACTCATGTCCAGTCTAAGGCTGACAAGGCAAATAGCTTCATTGATCACATTCAACACATCCACCAACAAGTTCATGACATCTTGGACAGAGCCAATGCTAAGTACAAGCAGCGACATGATCAACATCGGGTGCCACACAACTTCCAAGTGGGCGACAAAGTGTGGCTGCATTTGCAAAAGGAGCGCCTTGCTGGACCCCACCGCAAGCTTCGTCCGCTCCGATATGGGTCGTACACCCTCACCAAGGCTGTAGGGGAAAATTCCTTTGAGCTCAGCATTCCACCATTCCTTGGTCTGCACCCAGTGTTCAATGTGGACCGCCTTCGGCCCTACTTTCCACCTCTGCTAGACACGTCCGACATGGCAGAACAACTCACACCAACAGAGTTAAATCCAGACTGCATGGAACAATCCAGAACTGATCAGATCATGGATACACAGATCAAGCACACCTGAAAATAAAGGATACCGCTATATCGAGTTGTCAAAGCAGGCCAACTCCTTCACCAAGGCAAGTGGCTCACCAGGGACCAAGTTCAGCAGAAGTTTCCTCATCTCATGGAGGAACTCAACGCAATGGGGACCATTGCTTCCTAAGGGGGGAGGAATGATCCAGGTGGATATTGGTGGCCACCCACCTATTCCACTTGGACCCCCACCATTTCTTCTTTCAGTTTTTCAGTTTTCGCACAGTTTACTATTTTTAGCAGTTTTTTGGGTCCTGAACTTCCGGATCCGTTTTGAGGCCTTAAACGATGTTTTTTGGGAAAACGGGGAGCAACATGGAATATGGCTCATGTTTCTCACCCAAAAGTTGTATTCCTCGGATAGATCTTTCTAACAAGGTATGGAACGCGTCAAACGAAGATCGTATGCCAAAGTTACATCCCTGGGAAGTTGATGTACCAACTTACCCAAACGAGGCCCATAGTCTTGGCGTTTCATCTCCTAGGGTTAGGTCTTTGGATGTTTAGGGTTTTCCATTGTTTCTCAATAATAATAGGCCTTCGAGCCTCATTGTAACACAGTTTAGAGGCTAGTAGCCGCCACATCTCTTCTCAGAGATAAGCTACCAGCGCCCTAGCTAGTTTATTTCCATTCTATCTGTAAGCATATTTCAGTCATTTGTTATTAATGAAATGAAGTCTTATTTCCGCTGCATCTTTGTATTTATGTGTATTTTTGTATTTCATTGTGTTCCTACATAAATCTGGATCATGCACATGGGAATGGCGATCTTCCTTCTGAGGTTATTCTCAACATGTTACACGGCATCTTCTGTTAGGGTGATGTTTTTGGAAGGTTGGATCAATATTTTTTCGATAACCACCACATTAATTTTGTCGGTTGCTTTGATTACTCTCTGGGTAAGGTTTAACTTGGTGTTCATGTCTTTGATGATCGTCTGGGTTTATGAAGCTTTGCATATGTCCCTCATGGGATCCATTCCAAATAGCGAGAGCAGATCATCTAATGATCTACATACCTCAACGCAGGATACCGTAACTTCCCCCTGGATCTTTAACACCTCGAAAAGCATTGCCATACCTATCTCCAACAGTCGATGATATCGGATTCTTTGCTTGTCAAAACACAATGAGAGGGTTTCTGGGAACAGAATTGTTGGGGGTGAGTCTTTCCATTTTTTGATTATGTCGTAAGCTTCCATCTATTTTTTATACGTTTCCTAGGTAGCTTTCACCTGTGAGTCGAATTTCATTCATTCATATTCAATCACCATAACTCTGTCGAGTGCATTGAACAGTTTTTTCTATGTGCTTCGGATTTCTTCATTTTTCTCCATGGATTTTGCTTCACGACCTCGAGAATCATTGTTTGGATTTGGTGATCTTCTATAGTCTCTAAAAAATTTGTTCTCCATTTGTACCCTTTGGAATTTGGCTGGACCCTTTTCACTAAAAGACCTCAATTATCCCAATTGTGCTTTGAGTTTCGCCACTTCCGTATTTTGTGAGGTTTCAAGCTCTTTCATGTCACTAGCATGGGCCTTCTGACCAGTGACATTGACTCGGTGAATTTGATTTGCAGGCATTCCTCTTGTGCCTTTAATTTCTTTTTAATCTCATCCTCATAGGCATGCTTCGCCTGTTGAATTTCTTTTTTTTTCTCACTAGTAGTAGATTCTTTGATGGTCGCCAGGGTCGTTTCCATATCTGCAATCCTATATTTTCTGCATCTAGAGCCATATCGACCTCGTGAATCAACACGATGTTTACCCCAGCAAAATCACTGAGTGTCGAGGATTCCTGTAGAGCTTTATCCTTTACATCGGGCCCGAATTTCCATTTTATATTCCTTTCAGGCATATCCTTCCCTGCTTCTATTTTTCCCCTTTTTCTTTTGGGGGCCCTCTTTTATATGGCTCGGGTCTTGTGGTTGTAGTAATAATATCCAACTGCGACCATTGCTCCTTTGAACCCGAGTCCTTCTGAGGTGAGTGACAAGATTCCTGGAATCGAATCCGGGGGGGTGCATTCTTCTATCGGGGTACTGACCACATTACTTTCAGGATCCAGGTTGATGATAGAATCAACACCTGCTAAAATAGTGTCTCATACTTTTGTACTGTCGGCTTTATCCTTCTTATTATTTTCTTGGGTTTCTCCCGGTGCGGTCGATGGTGGCTTACCTATGTTTGTTGTTTCTTTCTTCCTTGTTCCAATATTCTGAGAGAGGTCATATTTACTTCTACGTTTTTCCAGTGAGGCATGATTATCTTTAGCCTCTGTATTCTTCAACAACTGGTACCTTTTTTCGGCCTCGTCATATTTCCTTTCTAGTTCAGCTTCTTTATCTCTTCTCTTTTGCTCCTCTTCACTTAGTTTTTTATTATCTTGGTGGAGGAGAACTCGGAAATGCTCTAGCCTCAGTGTTCTCTATTTTTCTTTATCCTTTCTCAATTGATGTTGGGCTATGTTGGTAGTAATCCTTTCCGCCGCTTCCTCGAAAATCAACGCTCCTCGGAAAATATCCTCTGAGAACCGAGACACATGCATGGTCTGTGGTTCTAATTTGACGGCCTTCATGTGATCATAAACCACATTCTGAGGGTCATGTGATTTGGGTTCCCGCAAACAGAGGCAAATATTTTTGAGTACTTCATCTTCCTTTTCATCTTTCTTCTTATTCGCTAGAGAGTATGACCCAACCTGGATGCAGAAAATTGGCCAATATTTCTTGTTCTTTTCGAAAAGGTAGGAAGTGGCCCCTTTTTCAAGAGTCTACTATGCAATCTCCTTGGCCAAAAACTTATCAGGCCCATACTTGGGTAGCAAGTGTGGTGCTCTTGTGGCTCCATAGATCTGAATGTAAGTGTATTATTTCTTCACGTACCAATATTCGATGTCCTTTAAACCTTTGAGAGCCCCGGGAGAGATCCTATGTGGGAAAATACCAAAGATTGACTTATGTAAGGGGGCCAGTAAGTAATCGCATATATCATAGAAAAATATCTTAAAATTGACCTCCCATAATTGATAACAGTAAAATTGAATTGGGTCCTTTTTCGAAGTCCAAGACCAGTTGAAAGTTGGGAATGAGTTTGTGGCACACACAACATCTATTAGATATGTCGACATGTAGAAACTGGGATTCTTCATGCTCTCTGGATCCTAGTTGCGTTGAGCGATGCTAAACAAGAGAATGGTTTCCCAATTGAACACATGGGAATTCTAGGAAATCCTGTAAGCCATATGTAACCATTCCATCTTGAAATGAGTGCTACTCTCTTCACCATAGAGTCGGAAAATCATGGTATTTAGCACTATGTAGAGACTTTTAAGATACCGTGTTGGAAGATACCTTTCACCCTTTTTTTCTAGCCATTATTCATCATAAAACCAATCTTCCATGAGGGTCTCGAAGTCTTCATGGTCGACTTTGAACTATTCGAGAAAAGACTCGGTCAGGGCCACTATTGGTTATGGGGGTTGATACCTAGGCCCGATGTCATCCTCTTTGAGCAAGGTGATTGGGAGACCTAAATCATTGATTATTAACCCAAAATCCTTTTGCAGATATGTGAAACACCATTTGTTTGTGTCATTGTAAGGAAAATTCTCAAGGCGAGCAGCTACTGTATGAATTTCTCTCTTCTTGATATATCAGTATGCCTCAATGTCTGGATCATCGGAAGGGAATCATTCATTCTAGAACATGTCCGGGATCTCGTAGTAATTGAGGTAGTGTTCCATCGCATCATGGTTATTGGTGTCAGAGATAGTGTATGACTCTGGGATGGAGACTGGAATAAGAGTTCCAGAGGTCTGGGATTTTCCTTTTCTAGTGAGCATCCTAGACATCTCTTTACCTACACAAACAAACATATTATAATTAATAGATTCTTCTTGGACTTGAAATAACAGCATTGGAAAAATACTATAATACTTGTATAAAGGCCAGGAGCGGTAGTCGATTAGACAAAGATAACAAAGAATTACATATGTATTTTTCATTTTTTTTGTGATCCGGTGAGAAAGAAAACGAGTCTTAGTGTCCCTTTTAACAAAAAAAAAACCAGTGATTCCCTCCTAACCACCTGCAATCAATAAAAGTATGATACAGCTTGGACTCAGTCAGTAGCATACACAAAGAGTAAATGTGCTCGTGGGCGATTGGCGGTTATATCCATTAAGGCACGGGAGAATTCAAAAAATTGGGGGGAAACATCGTAGCTATCGTTGTCGATAGTTGATGAGGATGAGAGGTGCATACATGGGTGAGAAGCAAACCCTGAAGATGATAAATACATGATTCATCACTTAAGCGTGATTATAGGGTCTAGGTTGGACCTAACATTACTTTTAACATTCAATTAAATGACCATTGGGAGTTAATCCTTCAATAACTAGACCGTGTGAGATCTACGGTGGAGGAGTGATCGGCGATGACTCGGTTCATAGGAGCCGCAAGATAAAGGACATGACAGCTCGATAGAAAAGGGCATTGTTGTCATCGACAAGGAGGGGAAGAATAATAATAAAGATCCGAAAGAGAAAACCAACGATGAAATGCACTGGCTGAGTATGTTAGCCTTTGTTACCTTGACACGCATTGGAAGAGAAAAGACTTATGCATTGATTGAAATGAGGGGCCCGTGAGGGGGGAAAGGATGAGGTGTATTCTAGAGATAGGGTCACATGTGAGTTGGGAAGTGACTAGGACAGAGAGGGGGATTATCATCGTTGGCAATATGGATAGGAGAATGATGATGAGAGTGTGTCGTTAACTTCCGAAGATGACATTGTGAGGCGTCATCGGCGGTGAAATATGCAAGGGAGCATGTGCGCATGCTTGATGAAATCTCGATGACACTGAGTTAAGAAGGGAGGGAAAGAGAGAAGTAGGTGTGGAAAACCAAATTAAGTTCCAAACATGCAAATGAATATTTAATCATAAATACCTCATGAATAAAAAAATTCCATCCTCGCATTAAGATTTGAAAAAAAATTAAATGGGGGAAAGGGTTGTTGTTCCAGTACAACACCTAGTCAGGGATTTTTGTACTATCAATCTACAAATCACCAACATCCCCTACACTTCCTAGGTTTCCTAAATATTGGGAATTGTCTATGTGTTGGGTTCATTTCCTTTTTTATTGTGAGACTGCATGTGTGCGTTCAATATTGACACGGCATGGCTACTCTCAGACATCACCTCCAGTACCTGCGGCATTGCTCTCTTATCTATTTGGATTTTGTTGTTGTGTTCTTTGTCTAGAGGAGGAGCTCTTATGTTTCTGGGGATTGGAGGAAGATTGGGCATTGGTGTTGCTTTTCCCCCTTTGTCTTGTTTATCTTTACTTTTTCATATTTGATATTTTTTTTGTCGGAAAGTCCTCATTCCATCCACTAATGTCTTTTTTTCTCAAGGATTGTCATTACTTTCCTCGCAAAATCTCGTGAACAGATTATTGTACCTTATGGATTTTAAGTATTGCGAAAATAGACCCTGGGGGTCAAAACCGCTTAGAGGTTGTGCTTATTTTAGACCAAATGAACTAAGTGTTTCTGAGACTTCTTTCAGATGGGCCAGATTCCTAACCATTGTGTCCCTGACTCAAAAATTATTTGTAATGAATTGTCTTTTCTTTTCTTGTCAAATGTGATGCACCAGGTTCTATATTGTCGGCAAAATTCGGTGATAAAATATCTATCGTAGAAAAACATAGGGAGTATAAGGGGATTTTCGTGGAAACCATACAAATTGATGTATTTATGGTTTTCATCTTGAATGAAAATGCCCTTTCCGTTCATAAATTCCTCATCCTCCTAAGTTATTCTCTTGGACTCTACCCCAACCAACATGTGTCTGAACTATCTAACAAAATCATCTTGAACAATGTAAAAATTAAATGTTTCTTTATATTTAGATAGCACTAAGTGCCAGAATTGGACTAGATCGTTCTGTGTGTTTATATTTGTTTTAACAAGGAGAATATCAAATACATTGTAATAGACAATTGTGAACACTAGATATGCGGTCATACAAAAAATTTGAGTGCTTAAGTAATTTCTCAACTGAAAAAAAAATCATATGATATCGCCTATGCCTAATCAAACATGTCATCCCTTTAGGAGTTAACGTACAGTGCATACAATGCTAACCTGGGTATGTGTGAAGTTGATTGTCGCCCAGCTACACGTGCAAATAACCATGAAAAGTCTCAGTATGGCTCTTGTAGAAAATTTATGTCAATTGTCGAAAGGTTGGTCGGCATGTTTGCATACAATAGCAGAAATTCTCTCAAAATATTGGCAGCACCTGCCTAGATGCTAGGAATGTGTCTGCTTCTGCAAGCTTGAGAGGTTTATTTGCAGTAGGAAGACGAAGCATTCTATTGAACACCTTGGGATTAATCAGCACTGGATTCTTTCCATTTGTTGTGACCTTAATCATTCTTTCCCTGGAATCAAACCTTCGAGCACACCAGGATACGAGTTCCCTGCAGTCGAAAATGTTAGGTACACAACTAGCATTGACAATCCTTGTGGTCCAAAGTTTGTTTGTTTGTTTTTCTTCCGCACTCTTGTTCAAGAACCACTTGTAGGATGTAGACCAGTGGAAATTTTTGTTCTATTTGGATAGTGAATTGACAGTATCACCGCAAAACGGTTGGGTTCTTCTTCTATTTTTCATACTATTGTTTATTAAATAAACCTAGCATAGGTGAAGGTTAGAAATAATAGATTATCGAGGCCCATTTGCTTTAAAGTTAATTACATGGCACGTATTTACTAGGATATCCTTTCCACACATATGAACTATTTTTGGAAGGTGCATAATCATAATTAGAAACCATTAAGTAGCTCATAGAATAGTGGGACATTTACTTTGCATTATTCATGATAGCTATGCTTTCTTCAGAAGTTGGAGAAAATCTACTTGTCATAAAAGCTTTGATTTTAGTGAAAATTACATGGGTTGTCAGAATTGGTGTTGCAAAAGTATTGGATGTGCAAAGGGCATAAATTGTGGAACATATGCATGTGCCATATGCGAAGATAAGATAGTATCAAAAGAATCTGCGCAAGGTGGAAAATCGCTAAGTAAAGAGGCCTCTTATTGTGAATTTTTGGGGATGTGGTTACATATTGAGTTAGTGCATGGCATGCATGGCGGATGTCTAGAGCTTCAATACCAGACATCGATTTATAGTCCTTGTCACCTGACAGAGTCTATGAAATTTATTTCCATGTCATATTCTTAAGTTTAGTAACCAAGTTTGTCCATCGAGCTTCTGTAGATTGTATCTACCATACATGTGTTTCTTTAAATGCACTTTTATATACGTGAACGTTGTGAATAGTATAGTATGAAGGTCAAATTTCTTTAAAGGCCAAGTGCATAGGGCATATTTACTAACATGTTCTTTTTACACCTGACTTAGTTACCGATATGGGAAATGATTAATAGAAGCCATTGGATAGCTCATAGAAATCGGTGACATTTACTTTGCATAGTTTCTTAGTATCCTTTGTTTTTCGCAAATCCAAGCAAATCTACATCCCATAAATGACTTAGTTATTGTGGAAATTACATTGCTTTTCAGAATCCACGGTGTCGAACGATTTCAAATGAAAAATTGTGAAATCCCCAGATTGGATGAGACGATTTTTCCTTCTAACTGCAATTCTTTTGTAAATGTTATATAAAATTCTTCTGGCAATGGACTGTGTTTCAGAAATTTCGTTATCAAAAACTATTTTCAATGCAATCATTATTGACGATCTCTATATTCCTTTGCATTAGATGTATACTCAGTGCTCGACTATCCATGTGTTCTACAAGTGTGCATTCCATCGGTGATATTCATAGTTTCAATTCTAATTATTGATCTATAGTGTTCATCGTTTAATAGTCTAGACAAAGTAGAGGTCCATTTCATATTGTTGAAATTTGGCAAGATATTTTGCCTATGGTCGTTCTTCAAATTGTCCTTGAAGCAATATTGTTGTTGGAAGATGTGGTACAAACTTTATGCAAACAAAACTCGTGGTTTCCTTTCTTATCTAATATACTTCTTCTTTTTTTCAATGGACTTTGCTATACGTGAAACATATGAACAATACATTATGGAATTCCAATTGCTTGATGCCAAACTGCAATAGGCCTATTTACTAAAATTTCCTTTTTACGCCTGAAATAGATATGGAATACCAGGAACGATAAATAGAAACGATTAACCATGCAATAGAAAATCTCGGCATTCACTTGTTGATGCTCCTGAATACCCTTTGTTTCATGGAAAATCAAAGATCATACACATTATGACTACCATATTTCACCTGGCGACTCCACTAAGTTAACTTCAAAAAAGAAATATTATCTCCTATAAAAGGACTCAAGAAATCAAAATGTGAGCACACGAAATCCACTAAGGCTCATCCTAACCCTGATAAGGACATAGTAGTCTCTAAGCCATAAAGACAACTAAGAAAATCCACCTTAGCTCAAAGATATACCTCACCCCTCAAGGGTAAACTTGCACCTCAAGAATCTATTGTTCTTCATCATCACAAGCAGCTTGAATTTGCTATCCCTGAGAATCACAATTCCAAAGAACCGCATACAACTTCAACTCCTGCCTCTACTTCATCATCTAGTCCAGCATCCACCCCTGTATCTCCAATCAATCTTCATATTCCTATTGCCCAAACAATGGTTGTTAACATGATGGGTGACATAATTGTTGCCAAATATGCACCCCTAGTTATGCCCATAGGCTTACATGCACTCCCATCCACAGATTACATGAAATATTTTCCCATATATAATGGGGAAGGGGATGTCACAGCTGAGGAACATTTGGTAGCCTTCTACAGCTTTGCATACAACTTTAACATTGACTATGTGGATGTGTGGATGAGTTTGTTTGTACAAAGTCTTGATGGGGAGGTAAGAAAATGGTTATGGGGCCTCCCTCCAGCCTCCATTGTGGATATTGATGCATTAGATGAAGCTTTCATAAAAAAAAATGGGGAGATCGAATGGATTATCTTTATTACATCACTGAGTTGTTGGTTTTGGAGCCTAGTTATCTTCCTGATTCAGAGGTCCTTTCTTTCAGTCATGTTTATACCCCATGAAGTATTTACACCCTAGAAGTATGTACACTCTTCCACGCGGGGGAGTGCAGAGGGGGTGTACCCCCTTTGCGAGATCTGAGAGGGCTATCCCCCCGACTGGGGGGTCTGGGGGAAAGCGGGCCCCCAACGAGGGTTCAGGGGCGAAGCCCCTGAAGGAAAGATTTCCTTGTAAATGTATATTGTAATTTCATTGTAAATCTGGACCGTTCATTATAAGGTCACAGATCTAAGGGTAGAGATTATGTTAGGGTTTTTTGCCCTAGAAGGCAACCCTCTTTTATGAGGGAAATGTATTGCGGATATGGTTGATCGTGAATATTGTATTCTGAGATAGGAGACTATGAGAGAAAGAAGAGGAAGTTACAGTGGGTTTGATGTAGGTTGTATCCCTTCATATGTTGGATAATAATAAAGGAAGGACCTGGCAATTTCTCTGGTGGACGTAGCCCACACTGGGTGAACCATGTAAATCTGTGTCTCTATTGTATTGTGTATCTTTTGTGTTTTGTTTCAGCATTTGTTTTATTTTATTGCTCCATGGTCCTGTTTTTCTAACAACTGGTATCAGAGAAAAAGGTAACTCGCAGGAAAAGAGGGTTCCTGGTTCAAGTGGGAGCAATGTCGGAAGACGGAAAGTTTAGGGTCGAGAAATTTAACGGCCAAAACTATCAGTTATGGAAGATGTAGATGGAAGATTATTTATATCAGAAGGATCTATTCCTACCATTGGGTGGAGTAGCAAAGAAACCGACGACCATGAAGGATGAAGAATGGGAGATTCTTGACAGAAAGTCTCTAGGAACGATACGGCTGAGCCTGGCAATGTTGGTGGCTTTCAATATTTCCAAAGAAAAGACAACGAAGAGTTTGATGGATGCATTGGCCAAATTGTATGAAAAACCCTCGCCGTCCAATAAGGTATTTCTAATGAAGAGATTATTTAATATGAATATGTCATAAGGTGGGTCTGTTGCAGATCATTTAAATGAATTTAATATGGTTACTAATCAACTAAGTTTTGTAAAAGTGGACTTTGATGATGAGGTCGGGGCTCTTCTAATCTTGTGCTCATTGCCAGAAAGCAGGAACATCTTGGTCATGGTTGTAAGTAACTCTGTCTTTGGTTCAAATACTTTAAAATTTGATGATGTTGTTGGTGTTATCCTTAGTGAGGAAATGTGATGGAAAAGCACAGGTGAGACATCAAGTAATGCGTTGAACATGGAGAACAGGGGAAGACAAAAGGATAGAGGAAAGGGCTCAGGGAACCACGGGAATTCTAGGAAGGGTAGAGCCAAATCCAGACTTGGAAAGATAGAGTGTTGGAATTGTGGGAAGAAAGGACATCTGAAGAAAGATTGTAGAGCTCCAAAGAAACAAAGAGATGGACAACAGGAGAGAAATCAGGAAGCAAATGTAACAAGTGATGTGTTACAAGATGCTTTGA
>ML839053.1:0-15619 GCA_009831015.1 Picea engelmannii
TACACCAGGTCTATTATAGAGTTACAAATCATATTTGGATGATGAAATTGATGAGGGATTTTGGTTGAGGTACATGTTGGGTACATGGTTGAGACAAGTAGTTGATGCGTTGGCACATACATGACGTGTATAGTTGATGATGTTGGTACATCTTGATGAGTCATAGTTTATGTGCATGATTGGTACATATTTGGTGCATGGTGGATGCACTCGTTGATGGTACAGGTTGGTGCATGGTTGATGCACTTGTTTAAGGTACAAGTTGATTACAATTTGTTTTGACAGGTTATTTGTACAGGTTTGATGCATGGTTGATGCATTTGTTTATAATACAGGTTGAGGTACAGCTTGATGTATGGTACAGATTGATGTATGGTACATGTTGGCATAGGTTATTGATACAGGTTGTTTGTTGGAAGTAGACCAAAGCGGAAAGCAAGGTGATTTTGGAAAAGAAAGCGTTCATGAGGAAAGCGACAGTTGAAAGGAAGAACAGCACATGCGCATGCATGGAAGACCTAACGACGGTAGGGTTAGGGTTTTTGTAATTTATTGTAATGGTTGAAGAGCCAGAAACGTATAAATATAGTATCTAGGTATCAAGGAAAGAGATATATACATATATGGAGAGACTTGTTGTAATGAGTGGGTTATTAAAAAGACTAGTCCTTATTTGTACGAGTCGATATGTAATATTTTGTTGTATGACCCATTTTTGTAAGTTGTTGAGCTAGAGAGGCTAGAGGAGGGTATATCTTGAGGGTTATATCACAGGTTGATGAGCCTGGTGCGATCTAGTCCGCCTCATAATAGATCTCGGCCCAACTGAAGGGAATTGTAAAGCACGTGGCGTTGTAATGACAGAACGACGATAATGGAAGAGCCAAGAGCCAAATCTTTGTGGATGTATCCCAGGGGGGTGAACCATGGTAATATCTATGTTATGTGATTGAATGCATGTATTTATTTATTGCCTTAGTAGATATAGATGGGCTAAATGAATGAGTCATTATATTTATTGCATTAATCGAGAATAATGGTATAGTGTGTTAATAAGCTACAGTAGCACTCCCTGTACACAATTATCAGATCTCTCACTCAATCCTAGGTTGTAAATACCTAAGTATTACAGCCACCCATTAAGATTATCTCAGGTGAGACGGTGCGGTGCACCCTGTGCGTTGTGTTTCCTTCTGGTTCACCAGGAGGGCAGATAGTTTTAGAGGCTTTGTTGGAAACCTGAATAGACATGAACCCTGGTTCATTAAAATCAGAAAGGATACAAGACATTTAACCCAACAAATGATTTTATTTCCGTAGGTAGGAACAGAAGAGGATTGAGTATATGAGATAACTCGAAGGTCTATTGAAGGCAGATCAAGAAAATATTAGGGAAGAGAGCAATGATCCACTAGAAGGGGATGTTGATACTGTGGAATCCCACAAAAGCAAAGATCGAAAGCTGGCTAAGGACAAAAGAGATGGATTTTGCACAGAAAGATAACTGAAACCCTAGAATAACACCTCGCAAATATCTTGAGAAATACATGTTTACTGATTTACATGAAGTCTTTTTTTGTGATTTTCCACATTTATTGCAGGAGTGGATACTAAGGTTGAAGGATAACCATGCAATGAACCGGATCCGACAGTTAGAGTGGACCCCAGTACATATTGAGTAGTTACAACACGTGAACAACAAATTCAGTCGCACAAAGTAATTTTGGCTCGACAGTATTGTGGTAGGCTTTATAACAGAGTCTGTAGTAGATATAGAGAAGTCATACAGTGCAGTGGAGAAACAGTTTCTACAAGGACCTCGAGGAAGGTATATTATATCACTGTATACTTCGATTAAGATACTGCTATACAGCAAAGGTGTAATGATAATGGAATCAGACAGCTAAATTTCCCTGCGTGCATGGGGGAAGGGGGGAAGCACTGACAGAAAGAGGAGAAATGGAAGGAGGAAAGGATAAAGGGAAGAAGGAGGAACCCTTTGACTCGATCATGATGGATGACGACCAGATCAGGTAGATCTTGGAGACAACTGGAAAGACACGTAGTGGAGTACCCTACCAATACAAGGTGAATACCAAGAAGAGAGTCGTAGTTGCGAGGGAAGGCTTGGCGAGTGACGAAGAAGAGGTAGAGGATCTTCAGGTTGTGGAGAAGATTGAGGAAATCTTGCCCGTAACATACGACAGGAAGACAAGAGGTCCAAGAACAGGAAGAGAAGGCAGCAATCCTATCCATATTAATGTCAATGTGGAACCCATAAACCTATGTGCGACTAATACACCAAAGAGAACACCACCATTTAGACAATTGAAGTCCGAAAGAAGTTAGACAACAGGAAGTACGTCTACACAAGGAGAAACAACTAGAGGAGGCATTTCAGGCAGCACTAGCCAAGTATCTACACCACGCGAAGGTAGTAATTCAGCATTCAGAATGGCAAGACACGATCCCACCATCAGGTTACCAGAATTTAGAGGGGAAGCGTCGGAGGACCCTGAAAAACATGTGTTCATCTGTGAGAATATTTGGGAAGCAAAACAGATTACAGATGAAGATACTAAACTGGCACAGCTAGCGATTACGTTAAGGGATCGTGCATTGGATCGGTACATGAGCTTAGCTATGAACAATCCACGAGGGACAACCAGAACAATTGCAGACATCAAGAAATTGTTGATCAACGAGTTCCAGAAGCCGAGTTCAAAATATCAGTACATGAACGAGATGATCAAAACTAGAAAAAAACTGGGAGAATCTGTATGGGAGATTGACCAGATATTCAAGCGACTAAAGGGGAAGTTGAAATATCTCATGACCGATATGCAGCATTGGCACTTTTTTGTCAATTCACTACTTCCACACCTAAAATATCCACTGCGACAACAAAAGTTTCAGACGCATGCAGAGGCTCTACAAGCAGCCCTGCAACTGGAAGAAAACTAGTATCAGCAGACAGATCCAGACATTGAGGAACTAAAGGAGGATTTGAAGAACTTAATGTTCCAACTCAACCAGAATAAGAATAAGGATAAACGGGAAGTCATTTGGTGCACTACATGCAGGATGGAAGGACACCACAAGAACAAATGTCCAACATTCGCGCAATATATGGTAGTCGGAATGCCAAACCCATTACCAACAGGAGGACTATGGTGTGAAGTCTATAAGAAACTAGGCCATGACTCGTATCACTGCCCTATGATGTAGAAATACCAGACAATCCCAAAGAGTTTGTACTACAACTTTTGCAAGTCAGTGGGCCACGACGACAAAGTTTGCAGAAATATGGAGTTGATGAGAGAAAGGATATCAGATGCATATAGAGTGTAGGTAGAAATGATGACTGGGCAAGCTACACCACAGTTTACTCAAGTCCCGGCTCCATACAACATTGCACAACAGTAGTACAATACTGCATAGCAACCATATAATACTGCACAGCCACGGTACAACACAGCACAACCTCAGCACAATACCGCGCAGTACAATCAGGCACCTCAGTATAATGCACCGAGAGGAGATCGAGCATGCTACAGAGGTGGAGGACGAGTGAAAGGAGGTTTTGGAAGAGGTAGGGGACCAGTGGTGTGTCATAATTGTCAACAACCTGGACATTATCCAAGGGAATGTCCACTTCCACCAGCAACATGTATGTATTGTCGCGCATCGGACCATGATACAGAAGAATGTCTGACACTACTAGTAAAAATTCAGGAAAAGAGAAACCAGAACAACTAGAATGTTCAGTGGATCTCAGTCAAAGCAAGGGATGAAGGATGGAACATCAACATAGTCACCCGCGGAGGAGCTAAAATGGGAAATGAGACAGTTCGACAAGAGCCAGTACAACACCAATGGGTGAAGAAGAACACTGAACCAAGGAAACAGTTCGACGTGCAGAAGGAGAAGGAGATATTTGAGCAAGCCCAACAAGAATTTCCGAAGGAGGACATCACGACGACTTCAACTGTGCAGCAAAGAAAGGAAGCACCAGAATACTAGATGCCTCTGTTATTAGATCATACCAATGAGATACATTCCAGAGGACAAGTACAATCAAAGGATTTTTGCAATCATGTGTAAAAGTATTAAATGATCCATCATCTATGAAAATTATCCAAAACATATTAGAAAAATGTAGTACAGAGACAGAAGAAACACTAGAACAAAATACAGTCAATCACCTACATACTAGGAGAAGAAAAAGTAAGGAATTCTGACTGAATACAAATATTGGAGACTTCAACATGGAAGACATCATACTAGATCTGGGATCTGAGGTCAATGTATTACCAAAGAAGACTTGAAAATGTATGGGAGAACCCACATTAGGATATTCACCAGTTCAACTAAAACTAGAAAACCAGCACAAAGTCCTACCAATCGGTAGATTAAAAGGAGTGACAGAAGACCTGGATGGAGTGCACACTAAAGCAAATTTTGAAGTAATCAAAATAGTGGACGGCACAACACCATAGCCAACATTGCTTGGCTTGGATTGGGAATTTGAAAACCAAGCCATAATTAATCTAAAGACATGAAAAATGACATTTGAGTCAGGTGAATACATGGTCATCGTGCCATTAGACCCATCAGAAGGGGAAAGGTTTGTAGAACCTACTTGCTTAGACTTAGAGAAAATCAGCCAGTTGTACAGAAAAATTGCGCGCGATGAGGATTATGTAAACCCAACTGCAGATGGAATACTCAGTTGGCAGAGCATTACTTCATGTGCAACAAACTCAGATACTAGTTTAGAGAATTGGCAACAAAGGCTACACGAAGTTTCCATGAGAATATGCGCATGAATAGACCGCGCAGTAAGATGGATAGGTACAGAGATAAGGGAACCACCCAGTTTCCATGGAATAAACGATCTGGAAACATTCTTGGCACAGTATGAAGATGAATTTCCAGAGCACCAAAGACTATTGGCACTTGACATAGAACTCAAGGCCAAACCAGGAAGATGGTGGGGCACACACAAAGAGATAATAATAGATTGGTTTCAATGTAAGCGGTTACTGCGCATAAGGTTCAACGCACAACAAAAAGACAAGAAGCAGCAATAGAAGTATGATGGATAGGGGGCACTAGAAAAACACTTGGAGACGTGCGAAACACTATGGAAATTGACACCCCCAGAGGAATGGCCCCACTATTTTGTACACACTCTAGAGGGCATACCAACGAATTGGTATACAGACCAGGAACTAGACAGAGCAACTGCGACCTGGATGGTATTACAACGGAATTTTACAGTCACTTTCTCATTTGAACTTGAGAACCCCAACATAGACACAGCTCTTAAAAACATAAGAGGGGTGATATTCATCAAAGAACCAAAAGTTGAACTCATAACAGAAGAGCAACAGAGGAATAGACAAACAGTCAAGGAAATGTTGTCATGTTACCATGTGCACAAAGACGCCCCAGAGGAAGACGACCCGCGTGATATTCAAATCGAGGAAGTGAAAGGTGAGAGAGAAGTAGAAGGTCCACCTATAGAATTATAAGTTATTGTCGCGTCAATCGAGATAAATAAAGTCAACATTAGGATAGCTAAGAATCCCAAGATGGCCAGCATCAGAGATTACTGGGATGAATAAATGGTAGAAATCATAACAGAGTTAATACGAGAGTACAACGACCTGTTTCCCACGACATTTACAGAGATGAAGGGTATAGCAAGAGAGCTAGTAGAAATGAAAATACCACTCAGAGCAGAAGCGAGACCAATCAGACAGTGACCATATAGACTGAACCCGATATACAAGCAGAAAGTTAAAGCTGAGATCGACAAAATGCTCGAAGCCAGAATCATAGAGCTAGTGGAAGAATTTGAATGGATAAGCTTGATGGTAGTTCAGGACAAGAAACAGGGAAGAATATGGATATGTGTTGATTTGAGGAAGTTGAACGATGCATGCCTACATGACCCATTCCTTACACCTTTCACGGACGAAGTGTTATAAAACGTAGGAGGACATGAAGCTTATTCATTCACTAATGGATTCTCAGGATACCACTAGATTAAGATAGCACATGAAGATATATACAAGACCACCTTTGCGACAAAATGGGGATCCTACCAGTACAAAGTCATGTTGTTTGGAATGAAGAATGCGCCAACAATATTTTCCAAAGTAGTCATTATTGCGTTTAAGGAATTCATCCACCAGTTTCTAGAAGTATACTTGGATGATTGGATAGTCTATAGTTTGTTGAAAGAACATGTAGAAGTCTTACGTCTAATGTTAGAAAGATGTAGACAGTGCCAGATATCACTAAACATAAAGAAATGCATATTTGAAACACCGTTTGGGATACTATTAGGCCATATAGTATGCAAACAAGGTTTACTAGTAGATCCTATTAGGCCATATAGTATGCAAACAAGGTTTACTAGTAGATCCTACAAAGATTGTAGTAATTGGTAACTTACCACCACCAAAAATAGTCTGTCAGTTAAGAGTGACATTGGGACACACAGGATACTATAGAAAGTTTATCAAAGGATACGCACAGATTACCACGTCAATGGAAAAACTGTTACGAAAAGATACAAAGTTTCAGTGGAATGACAAGTGTCAACATGGTCTGGATGCCCTAAAGGAAAATATCGTCACTACGCTGATATTAGTATTTCCAGACTGGGAGAAGACATTCCACGTACATGTAGATGCATCAGCCATATCACTTGGAGTTATCTTGGTGCAGCCAAGAATGGGAGATTTAGACCAACCTATAGCCTTTGCGAGTAGGAAGCTATCAGAATCAAAACAGAACTACAACACCACAGAGAGAGAAGGCCTAGCTATGGTCTACGCACTACAGAAATTCAGACATTACTTATTGGGAAAACACTTTAAGATGTTCACATATCACTCAGCCCTGAAATACCTAGCCAACAAGCCAGTGTTGGGGGGGAGAATTTGTTGATGGTTACTATTGGTTCAAGAGTTTGACTTCGAATTCATAGTCAAGCTAGGAAAATTGAATGTAGGACCTGACCACCTGTCAAGGGTCACAAATGGAGAAGAACCTACGAATTTAGAAGACAACTTCCCATACGCACATTTATTTTCAGTCCAGATCATTGATGAATACTTTGCAGATATTATTCAGTACTTAAGCACAGGTACTGCGCCACAGGAATATAACACCACGCAGAAGAAAAACCTGGTAGTCTGAGTTGCAGACTATCAACTGATCATGAGACACTTATACAAAATGGGCGAAATTAACATCTTACGTAGATATGTGTTAGAACACGAAAGACCAAGAGTGTTAGCAGAAGCCCGTGAGGGGATCGCGGGAGGATATTACGCAAGTAAAGCTACCGCATAGAAGTTATTGCACGTAGGATTATGGTGGCCAACCATTCATAGAGACTCAAAGGAGTACTGCCAGAGATGCGATCGCTGTCAAAGGGTAGGTAAACCCAACAAAAAAGATGAGATGCCACTACGACCACATATAACATTGCAGGCATTTGATAAATGGGCAATAGACTTTGTGGGACCAATCAACCCACCAAAAAAAAGAACAAGAGCAAGGTACATTATCACCGCGACAGAGTATTTAACAAGATAGATGGAAGCAGCACCAGTAAAGGATTACAGCGCAAAAACAACAGCACACTTTTTATTCAAACAAGTAATCACTAGATTTGGATGCCCAAGAATTTTGATGAGTGACCAAGGCACGCACTTCATCAACAACACTATCAACGCTATGACCGAAGAGTTTGAATTCCATCATCAGAAGAGCACACCATATCACCCACAGGCAAATGGCACAGTAGAGGCATTCAACAAAATCTTGGAGAATGCACTGACAAAGATCTGTAATGTCAAAAGGGATGATTGGGACCTCAAAATACCGCCAGTATTGTGGGTTTGCAGGACTACATGCAAAAATTTGACAGGGCACACACTGTTTAAACTGGTATATGGCCAGGAAGCAATAGTGCCATTAGAATTTCTAGTACCTAGTTTGCGCGTAGCAGGAATTACACACATGATAGAACGAGGTGTAGTACAAGAGAGACTAAATCAGTTGATGATCATGGAGGAAAATCGAATCTTATTCCGCACATTTGGTTGGATAAGATCATATCCATAGACGTAGAACGTATTGCGCACATCACAAGGTTGCCAGCTAGGGGCATGGATACCACGCAATTCCTCGATGATAAGACAAAGGAGAAATCACTTGCGAAGAAAATGAAGAATAAATATGGTACTAACAGGGGAACGTGAGGAATCATAATCAAGAGGATCAACGATGCCACAACATAAATGGCTACAAAAATCTTGGCCTACAAACTACTACGAAAGTGTCGCAGGGATGAAGTTTCGGCCTGGGTCGTCGCAGTAGCATCTCAGTGCACTGAGGGAACATTAGTTAGCTGGGCACTGTATCTCGTCAACCTATTTCTGGATGACTGCAAAAATGCGTAGGATCTCGAGACAGAATTTCACAACTCATGGCTACTCCTATTGATAGTTATCATATGATGGAAGGAACCGAATTACACATTCTTCAGCACTAGACCCAAGCTGAATTATGGAGTGAGGTATTTATCACTTGGCATTGTGTCAGATGCCAAACACAACAAAATGAACACAGTTGTATTTGAAGGATACCTTTGGGACCTGCAGGAGGCCATCTCCAACATGTGGAGAATAACACCACAAGTCGTCGCACAATATTGAGATATCGCCAATTTCAGGGCCACGTGACATGCGATGTGGATATAGGTGAGAAAGGACCCCAATAAGAAATGGCTACAAATGCGCTACTGTATCACGGAGGGAGACATCGACATGGTGATCAAATACTGGGAAGACGAATGGAAGATTCTAGTCCTCACCCAAGACTTTCCGGAAAGAACAACAGAAGAGGAGGAAGGGCAGGGAGAAACATAGCCTCAAGAAGTCCAACTGCCCAAGAAATGAAGGACGAGCCAGACAAAAATAAAGAAGACAAACAAAGGGGCAGGTAAGATAAGAACTCAAAAGGGGAAGAAGGATAACATGCAGCCAGCCCAAGAACAACAGGAACAGGTTGAGGTCGTGCAAGGGACCACACCAAGCCCTAATCCCCAAGAGCCAAGCTTGAATAAGCGACCGTCCATTCAGACGGGAGGCACACAGAAGAAAATGAAGGCACAATGGACACCTCCAGAATATACGACCACGGAGGATGACAGAGAAATGATAGCCCAAATGGTCCAGGATTGTATAGTTGAGGATTTTGACAATGTTGCGCACCACAGGGACAGGATTCAAGAGGAGTTGGCAGGCATGCGACAGCTCCTCAAACAAATTGGGGAAGTGCAGACAATAAGTAGCATGGGAACGGGACCACTAGCATTACAGACAGAGGAAATATTGGAAGAAGGAGAGGGGGTAACAGTCCATACAATACCGCAGCCAAACGCGACATTCCACATTACACCTAGCATGTTGCGCATGGACGAGATCGTGGGGAAGACACCCCTGAAGGAATTAGCCCAAATTCAACTAGTATTGTCGCGGATACCATCCAAAGCTCTACAGAGGTTGCAGATCAGCATCACCCAAGAGTTACAGTGTCGAGCACGCATAGATTTAATCGAATTACAACAGGCAATGGAGAAGCGGGACACGTTGGAAATAATATGCGAACAGGCTAAGTTCGAGACTCAAGAGTAAAGGGATTGCAGGAAGAGATTGGAGTAGAAAGTGGCGGGAACTTATGAAAAAATTCTAAACATCGTGCAAAAGGATGAACTCACAGCAGCGGAAAAGATTGATCAGATTGTGCAAGCAATCGGTCAATACCAGAAGGAAATCGAGAATCTCCGAGAACAACTCACACCCACCACTCCACCAGCAATGAAGGAGCAAAGGAAGCAGGAAGTAGTAGAGCAGCTACAACATATAGAGCGATAGGTCAACACAGTATTCGACTTGTTCGAGAATGCAACACAACTTTGGACAAAGCTAGAGGAGGATCAGCAAGTCCAAAGGTGGGACAAGGAAGAAGAGAGGATAAGCACAGCTATCCAATACCTCAAGGAGAGGTAGAAAATAATGCCTATCATAAAGTGCGTCAAAGGAGCACAAGAGATGAAGAAATTGCAGGTAGAACTAATCACCGCGCAAACACAGAAAAAGGAGCGTCAGGCTCAAATGGAACCACTACAAGAGCTCATGGCAGAAGTTCTTGCAGAGGCAAAGGAAGCCAAGGAACATATAGCACAGACACAGGTAGAATGTGCAGGACTAATCAGTGATGAAATTGCAGCACAGATAGTAGACACACTCAAAGAGAAGACCGCACAAGCGCAGACACAAGCAGTAGAGCTCAAGGAAAAGTTCCACGTGATCACCAAGGAGATCGACGAAGCGCACGAAGGTTAGGTGACTCAGGATGAGTCACATATTAGTGCTAGGGGGTTGTTGGAAGCAGACCAAAGTGGAAAGCAAGGTGATTTTGGGAAAGAAAGCATCCACGAGGAAAGCGACAGCTGGAAGGAAGAACAGGACATGCGCATGCATGGAAGACCTAAAAATGGTAGGGTTAGGGTTTTGGTAATGTATTGCACTGGCTGAAGAGCCAGAAACGTATAAATATAGTATCCAGGTATCAAGGAAAGAGATATATACATATATGGAGAGAATTGTTGTAATGAGCAGGTTATTAAAAAGACTAGTCCTTATTTGTACGAGTCGATATGTAATATTTTGTCGTATGACCCATTTTTGTAAGTTGTTGAGCTAGAGAGGCCAAAGGAGGGTAGATCTTGAGGGTTAGATCGCAGGCTAAGGAGCCTGGTGTGATCTAGTCCACCTCATAATAGATCTCGGCCCAGCTGAAGGTAATTGTAAAGCGCTCAGCGCTGTAGTGACAGAATGACGATTGTAAAAGAGCCAAATCTTTGTGGACGTGGCCCAAGGGGGTGAACCACGGTAATATATGTGTTATTTGATTGAATGCATGTATTTCTTTATTTTCTTAATACATATAGATGGGCTAAATGAATGAGTCATTATATTTCTTGCATTAATCGAGAATAATGGTATACTGTGTTAATAAGCTATAGTATCACTCCCTGTACACAATTATCATATCTCTCACTCAATCCTAGGCTGCAAACACCTGAGTATTACAGCCACCCATTAAGACTATCTCGGGTGAGACGGTGCGTGCACCCTGTGTGTTGCGTTGCCTTCTGGTTCACCAGTAGGGCCGATAGTTTTAGAGGCTTTGTTGGAAACCCGAACAGACATGAACCCCGGGTCATTAAACTCAAAAAGGATACAAAATAGTTAACCCAACATTATTACAGGTTGATTACAAGTTGATTGGTACAGGTTTACAACAATATATATCACACTGATAGTGTGACAGTGGTTCATCATTCTACTTCTACATCAGGGAAGTTGGACAGGGCAAGGACAGGTGGTTGTAGCCACCTTCCAGTTGTAGCCAGAGAACATAGGGGGTTGTATCCTCCTTCTGGTTGTATCCAGTGAATTGGGGAGTTGGAGCTTCCCTCAGGTTGTAGCCTGATAAACTAGGGGGTTTTAGCCTCCTTTTGGTTGTATCCAAAGAATTGGGAAGTTGGAGCTTCCTTCAGGTTGTAGCCTGAGAAACTAGGGGGTTGGAGCCTCCTTCCAGTTGCAACGGGAAAAAAAAGGAAGTTGGTGCTTCCAATGAATGTAATTCTTAAAGACATATAAGAAAAATAATTATGCGGTTTTCTCTCGCTTTGGGTCTCCACGTAAAAACACTGGTGTACTGTGTATGTGTATGATTTCTCATTTGTTCATTGTTTATTTACTCTGCAACTATTGGATGATAATGCTACATTGATATAACACTTGCATTTTGTGGTTAAAAAGGATTATTTCTCTATTATTGATTCACCCCCCTTGTGTGTAATCCAACAACACCCCCATTTATGTTGGCGTTTTTTTTTTTTTCTGGAGGATTGTCATATGTCATAGCCCTAGTCATCAAACTAACCAGCTCATTGCACACAAATACAATGGTGCTTAAGGAAGCATCTCCATGGTGAAGATGGCCTATGTTTCCTCCTTGTGAAGGGGCGGGATTTTTGGAAACCATTTATTGTTGTTGAGGTGGGAAAGGGTCGGTTAACACTGTTGGTTGGGAGGTACCTTTCAAAAACTTGTTGACTTCCTCACAATGAGGAAAATCTTTTGTATAATGGTCTTCCACACAAATTAGGCAGGGAAATGTTTCTTTCCATTTCGGTTTCATGTCATCACTCGTTTGAGGTTTTGTACTCTCTTGTTGATTAGAATTTTTTTGGATTTTCCCTTATTTTTATTTTTACCTCTAAGTTGCTAAGTTGAAGTGGATTGAACCACGTTCACCTCAGAGGTTTGTGTAGGAGAGGGAGCATATTTGGTATTGGTACAAGTCTAGGATGAGGCTGGGGTGGAGGCTATATGGCTTTGTTTCCCAGTCGATTGGGTCACAGACTGTAGTTTTATGGAACCTACCATGCCATTGACATGGGCTTCTAGGGCTAGTCCCAATGGATCGTTCAACGAGTGAGGAACATGAGGAATCAGTTCATAAAGTGTTCTAGATTGGGAATATACCAGGTCCAAATATTGAGCACGACTGATTGCTTGCTCTTCAGTAACAACACCTCCCATGGTGATGTCTCTAACAATGGGTGGCAAGAGTGACTTGGTAAACCAATCTGCCAGAATTTGGTCTGTAATAGTGACTTTAATCAATCGTTGCCGCCACCTCCATTCATGAATATGATCATACATGTGAGTAGAGTTGGATTTCCTAAGTCAGGTTAAAATCTCGGTATTGGTTTCATATCGGATAGGCAGTTGGAAATGAGTCAAAAAATCCATAGCAAGAGAAATAAATTTGACAAAGGAGTTTCGTGGCATCTCAATATACCATTTTGTTTCCGCATTGGTGAGTATTCTTTGTAAAGTATTAGTCGAATGGAATCGTCCATCAAGGAGTTACAAGAACACCAAATATGGAAGGCCATTACGTGGTTGTTAGGATCTTCTCCAGGTTTCTCGTCAAACTTTGAGATATAAGATGGTAGTTTGGCAGGGATGGATGGAAAAAACAGGGCATGTTGTATGGGATCGTTATTCAAACACAACAAGTTTGGCATATTATTCAAACGTGATAAGTTGAGTAGATCCAAAGTAACCAAAAAGGGAAGTTGTCGGTTTGGTTGCGAATACTGGTAATATTGATGTGGCATTAGAGTACCAGTAGAACCATATATAGGTTTTGATGGCATTGTAAAACCTAATGGTCCTCCCATATATTATTGTTGAGAGGGTTGGGGAGTTGGAAACATGGGGTTCACAGGTTGAGTGGGAAAATTCCCTTATGGGGGAATGCCCATCAGATTAGGTTGACCTCAAGGAGTGTTTGCAACTCCTGGATATGGTAGGCCAATATAAATACCTATAGGGCTTGTTGGAATGGTTGGTCCCCATGATGGACGTTGATTTATAGTAACGAATTTCCCCCAAACTAGTTGTTGACCCATAGTTCAATGTTTCCCTCCAACTGTTTTTTTCCCCCAAGCTCGTTATTGCCCCCAAGTGGTTATTGAACCAAAATCCCTACATCTGAAGGTTCACCCCCAACTGGTTGTTTTCCCCAAGATGATTGTTTCCCCCCAATTGGTTGTTTCCCTCCAGCTGGTTGTTGTGATCCAATTAGTTGTTTCCCCCAAGGTGGTTATTTCCCCCACGGTGGTTGTTTCCCCCAAGTTGATTGCTGCCATGTTGAAAATGGCCCTATAGCCGAGGGTTTCCCCCCAGTGAGAGGTATAGAATAAATTCCTATTTGAATAGTTTGTGTAGGATGAATAGTTGTTGTAACTGTCATGGTATTACCTACTTGATTAGAAGGGGGAAAAAACAAGCTCCTTGTTGCAGTGACCGAGGAAGCAACAATGTTGGCCACCTGACTAGAGGGAAACGATATAGAACATCCATGTAAATCACTTGGTGTATACATATGTGCAACTAGAGAGGTGGGAATAGAAGTTGTGTTCACAGAATGTTGTGACAGGGTAACATGGGTCAACGACGTTCCCCATAAAGGAGAAGTGTCAGTAGTAGTGATGTGTGCCAGGGAAAATATCTCAGGGTCCATTGGGGTAATCATTATTCCATATGTATAGTCGGGTGGTGTTGTATCCATGATATAATATCACCTATTGATGTATCGGTAAGAAGAAAAATAATCAATATGTCTTGTCGATGGTAATTCAATAAGGGGATTTGGAGGGAAAAATTTTCCTTCCTCAACAATTTCAACCGCCCCTTCAATTTGATCACTTGGTGGAGCTATGCTCCCAGTTTCAAAACCAATTTCTTCGTTAAGAGTTCCTTTGTTGGAAGGTTTGTGTGGAATATCATGTTCTTCAATATCCAACCCTTGCATTCTATGGGATCTTCGTAGACCTTGGTTGGCCACGGTGAAAGTATAACCAAAAAAATGATCCCTAAGGACAACTACGAATGTCAAAAGAACACACCCATAACAAATATAAAGGTAATCAACCAAGCATACAATAGATGAAAGGATATTCTGAAGATGGTATATCAAGCCATCGATGAAGATATGAGTAACAATTATGATAATCTTCACACAATAGTTCCCCAAGGTGGAGGTAAGAGCCCACATAAAAATACCCTCTCGGTTCGCTAAAGCTGAGATTGATTGTTTGTTGCAGGTACCACAAGGAACCCTCTTTGCAGAAGGACCCCCCTTGGATTCACCTGTGTGGAATCCTGGGAGAGGTCTCTATGTTTACCAATTCACAATGAGAGATCGGGGGTACAGTCGACAGTCATGACTAGAAAATAGGACTGGGAATATCGGACGTAAATTTGTGACCCAAAACTAGGAATAAGTGGTGTCACCCCAAGGACTTTCCACTCTTCAAAGCCCCAAACTTGCAATAGTCCCACTAGGCAAACGGAAGATGGGAGATCTCAACCTATCGCTTCTCTTGACCTCGTGTTTGAATCCTGTGTTAGAGGAGCTTTCCAAACTAATGTTAATTGCTACTACTAGATTTTTTACACTCTCTAGTATTCTACAGTCTCATTTAATAGACTTGGATAATTTACTCGCTTCACCCTAATCCAAGGCCCTATCCTTTTACTATTGTTTGTGTGTTATAAAACAAAAATGACTAATTGATTTTATTAAGCATGTTGGTTGATTATTAATGGTTGTTCTTGATCAGAAGGGTGCATAAAGGTGAAACTAATGATGTGATGAATTGACTCCAAATCCATGCAGAAAGAAATGAAATGAAAATATTTTTCTTTCAATGAGTTCTATATGAGGGAAGGAGAAGAGATCTTTTTCTTCTTAATACAAATAAACACCCAATATTATGAAACTTTCACTAAAATGTCAAACTATCCAATCAATGTTTATGAAATCCCAAATAGACAAGCTTTTTAAAACATTTACAAAAACACTCCAATTATGAAATGAGGATGCAAAGCTTTTGTTTTCTTCTTTTCAAATTGCATGAAAACCCAAAATAGACTCTCCTTTT
>ML839053.1:23101-43355 GCA_009831015.1 Picea engelmannii
CCCTAAGAAGGAGTGGTTCGGTCCCATCACGGGTCTGTCAATGTTTGTTTAACGAGTCCAGAGATAGTAAACTCAAAGGTTTTTCAAGATTATAGAGTTTGGAAAAACACTTAAAAGAGAACTCTCTCAGTTCCTTTTTCGTATATTATTCCAACGAGACCGAAAAAGGGTTAAACTATCGCTCGAAGGACGCATACTTCAAATACTTTAGCGAGCATGAAAATAGCAAGATCGCTCGGCAATCTTTTCATGTTTAGAGAGTCTGAAAAGAGCTTAAAGAAAACTCCAGGGGGGTTCCTTTTTCGTATAACCACAACGAGCCCGCAAAAGAGATAAAACGACGCTTGATCACGTTCTTATATTTTTCACAAGCGCAAGAACGGACAAAAGGCGCTCGAGGTTTTTATATAAAAACCATAGAAAACAATCAAAATCACACCATAACGAAGAAAAATATGTCCATATCCTTTTCGTAATCATCAATGTTCCATACCTGCAGGTCATTTCACTCATTTCCACATTAGTGATTAGGGCTAAATAATAAATAAACATAAAAACCCACATTTGATATAGTAAAAAGTAATTAAAATGAATGAATAACTAAATTTACCATATCATTTCTCACTTTTACCATTGAGTTCCAAAAAACCCTCATTTTACCCTCTGCATTCGGTGTCGATTTCTGGGAGCTACGAGTGATCATTTGACGAGCCGTCAGCGGCATCTTGGTAAGTTCTTCATTCTTGATCTTTTCATGGTTTAAAAATTTGATTTCATTGGTTAAAAGTTATGTTTTAAGTTAATTTTTAAACTATATGTGCGTGGAGACATTCTCGCAGGTGGCCCATACGGGACCTGCGAGAATGACTCGTTCTCGCAGATGGGCCTTAAGGCGCCTGCGAGAAGTTCGCACTGTACATACTATGCCACCTGCGAGCAGCGCAGAACTCAAATTTTTTTTGAAACGTTTAGCCAATAAAAAGAATGTATTTCATGTATAAGATCATTAACCATGTTTATATGTTTCTTATGCAGGTTAATAGCCACAATCATGGTACTCGAGTGGCGAGAACGTGAACACAAGGAGGATAACACAAACGTCGAAAATCACCCTCCCACCATAACTGCCTTAAGAGATTGTGGTCTCTTAAAATATTTCTGTATCCCGGGCATGAGAGCCCAAGTTCGACTATTGAAGTACCTAGTCCGAATGTGGGATCCGGACCAACAAGTTTTCATTGTGGGAGCTCACACATTAGCTATTGACATAGAGGACATATATTTCTTGACCGGATTATCTCGGCGTGGGTCCTATGTCAGTCTTACCGGTAGCAGAAGGGGCGGTTTGACAATGAGTGAATACTGCAACCAATATTGTGTACTCGAGGCCGAAAGAAAGAAAGGGAAAGTGGCAATCTGGGGAGTAACTGACTTGACTCTCCGCACTATTCTCTTCATGATTGCTCGGATGGCTGGAAGTGACGCTCCCCACATGGCCTTGCAGAGCTATTTCCAGTACGCCATCGAGTGTACTAAGCCCCGTGTATTTAACTGGGCTGATGCAGTATTGCACGGTATCAAGAGACAGCTGACCAAGTGCAGGCGGGGAGAACTTAAACAATTTGGATATGGGTCTTTGTTGGTGTCCTTCTTCTGCGAGAGGGTCCCCGTTTTTAGACTACAGGCTGAGTGGCACTTTTCGGGTCCCAAGGATCTAAGGATGTTACGATGGTGTCAACTCATGGCCAGGCATGTGGCAGGACCAATCGTCAGGTATGACGATATCTTCTTCGACTGGCTTCAAAACCAGATGCTGATGGTAGATGACTATGCATATGCCGACTTGGATTTCCGTGGTGATCCCGACCTAGCCCTACCTGAGAATGCGCAGTGGGGAGACCTCGGTAAGAAGTACACAAATTTCTCTTTTTTTAAAATGGTTTTGTATTTTTAAGATATTTAAATGTTTTTATTTTTATATACTCATCCAAAGACTAACACAATATCTTTTATTGGCAACACAGATGTTGGACCTTATAGACCTACCGGCAGTTCCCCTATCCAGCGACGAGGAGAAGCAGCAGCAGTATTACCACAGTATGCTGAGGATTACCAGATCGTGGAGCAGAACCTAGAAGGCCTGACTGCAGACATTCCAGACATGACTTTGGAAGAGGTTCCATGACGCGATCAGCGTCATACTGTAGGAGTTTCAGCAGCCATGGCCCGACTGCTCCGCAGGGTAGCTAGGGCAGTAGTGTGTTACCGTGAACGTCATCCATGACGTCACTATGTAGAAGCCAGGAGCTTCAATTTTTGATATTTTGGTCTTCGGACAATCATTTTGTAAAAACAAACTCTTTTGATCGTTATATATATACAAACGGCTTCTACCAGTTTATTTTACATTATGTGAATTTACATGTGTTTGATTTATAAATTGTTCAAATGTTTGTCTAGTACATAATTTGCCAATGCATCTGTTAATGAATTAAGACATCTAGGAATATGTTGATATTCAATGTGATCGAAATATCGTTCCAAGAGGCGAATTCGCAAATACACTCTTAATAAAGTAGGACTTCGAATAGAATAGATATTACTTAGTTGTAGCACTACCAGCTGCGAGTCGAGTCGCACAACCAAGTGACGAATTTCGAGTGAGATAGCATCGATCAATAACTCAATTACGGCGCTATACTCCGCAATGTTATTGGTTGCGCGACCAAGACATACACCTTGTAAAGATACAAGTTCGTTCATTGGGGCATAGATCGCCCAAGCAGCGGACGCTAGGTTCCGAGTACTACGGCTAGCTCCATCAGCGAAGCCAATATAAGGTAGTGAATACTCCGACATCTGACAATCAAACACAACGTCACGTAAGGGTAGAGACCAGATAATGTCAAAAGTAAACTAAAGTAACACACACACGGTATGATACATAAAATACAAGTACTTGTGCACAAATGACTTATGCATAGTACTTCTTCAAGTATAACCCATTTCTGGGTTCACTCAAAGGTATACCATCGTAATCAACTAGCTCATATGCTCCTTTTTCCAAAACTTTTCTAACAATGTAAGGACCACGCCACATTGGTTCGAACTTCCCAGCTCCTAAGACATCTTTGTCTTGTTCATACAAAAGAACAAGATCACCTTCGGAGAAAACACGAGGCTTGACATGCTTTTCATACTGTGCCTTGACGCGTTTCTTTTGGGCTTCTATTACTAGAGTGGCATCACATCAGGTCTCGTCTAATCGCATCAGATACAACAGACGTTCCTCTTCAGCAGAAGTATTGGGTAAGAGTTTGACGCCTAGCTTCAGAGAAGGTATCTCACATTCTATTGGCAGAATGGCTTCCATGCCATAAACTAATCGAAAGGGCGTAAATCCCGTAGCAGATTTAACAGATGTCCGATATGCCCACAATGTCGAAAACAACATCGTGTGCCAGCTAGTTTTATGTATTCCTATCATCCGTCGAATCATAGTTATAAGAACCTTATTGATTGCTTCGACCTGGCCATTAGCTTGCGGATAATAGGGTGTTGAGCTATCGTGACGAAGACCCAACTTTTTCATAAGTTCAGACATCATATAATTCCTAAAATGACTACCGTGATCGGTAACGATAGCCTGAGGAACACCAAAACGAGTTATGACATGGTTGAAAAGAAATAACGTTGCAGTCTTCCCAGTATTATCGAATGTTGGCATCGCCTCGGCCCACTTTGTAAAGTAATCAACAGCTACAATAATGTAACCATGCCCCCCGCCCAAGTGAGGGTGACATGTCATAAAATCAATGCCACATTTTGCAAAAGGACCAACTGAGACCACAGGATGAAGGGGAGCAGGATGCGACCAAATTTTTTGATTATAGGTCTGGCAGGCATGGCACTTTTGAACAGCAGTAATGCAGTCATTGAACAAGGAAGGCCAAAAATATCCTGCACGTAAGATTTTCTGGGCAGTTGCATACCCAGACATATGACCACCACATGCTCCAGAATGGCAGTCATCCAAAGCTTTCTCAGCTTCGTCAAAAGTCAGGCAACGTCGAAAAACAGAGTCAATACCTCGACTGTAAAGAGTATCTCCAAGGATAATATATTGGCGAGCTTGATAACGGACGCGACGTCATTCAGCACTGGACAAAGCAGGACGGAAAGTTTGGGTTTGGAGATATATAATGATATCTCCATACCAAATATCATCAGTGTTGATGAGGAAAAGTCATTCATCAGGTAATGAATCGACTGCTACATTTTCCGTGGTAGAGTGGGGAAAATCACAAATTAACTCAGCAAAACTAAGGATTTCTTCGATGTGGCATGATCGAATTCCAAGTTGAACTCCTGGAGAATGAAAATCCATTTGGAGTACTTGCCCCCCAGCAATTGACGTGTCAAAATATGTTGCGTGGGGTTACAATGTGAAATCACTGTAGTTTTCCTGGAGAGAATATAATGGCGAAAACGTTGAACCGCCTGAACAGCAGCCAAAGCCAGTTTTTCAACATGTTGGTACTTGATTTTGGTTGAAGTAAGACTTCGACTCAAGTAATATATAACATGTTCATCGTGTGCATCATCCTCCTGAACGAGAACTATGCCAATAGTATACTCGGAAGCAGCAAGATAAAGAAAGTAATCCCTACTATAATCAGGAGGAAAAAGAAGTGGAGCTTTCTTGAGGGACAGCTTCAACGCTTCAAAGGCATTGTTGGCAACTTTATCCCAGACAAACTCTGAACCTTTCTTGAGAAGGTGTGTAAAACCACGAGTAATCTCGGCGTAATTAGGGATGAAACGACGAAGAAAGTTTGCTTTCCCCTGCAAACTTTGTAACTGGCGCAGTGAAGAAGGAGGAGGGAGATTAAGAATCGCCTCAACCTTAATAGGATCTACCTGGATCCCTTGACGTGAAACAATGAAACCGAGAAGACGGCCAGACTCTACGCAAAAGATGCATTTATGAGGGTTTAGATGAATGCGATAGAACCGACAACGAACGAAAATTGCTCGGAGATGATTGGGGTGATCGACTCGGCGTAAAGAATGAGCTGGCAAATCGTCCAAATAAGGTTGAACGATATGCTTTATATCGTGAAACGCATAAGACATAGCACGTTGAAACGTCGCGCCTGCGTTCTTAAGACCGAATGGAAGTTTTCTATAGGCGAAAGTACCCCAAGGACAAATAAAAGCAGTTTTATGTTGGTCCTCAGGAGCGATGTTAATTTGATTATAGTCGGAGAATCCATCCATGAGGGAAAAGATTTCACTGTCGGCACAGTCATCGATGATATGGTCAACGAAATGGGTTGGAAAGTTGTCTTTAGGACAGGTTTTGTTAATATCCTGATAATCAATGCAAACACGTATACTACCAACTTTCTTATCAATCGGTACGGGGTTGGAAACCCATTCTGTCAAAGCCACGGGATAAATAAAACCGGCTTTAAGAAGTTTTTCAACTTCGAGTTTAATAGCTACCGCTTTACGTGGATGGACAGGACGGAGGCGCTGCCGGACTGGTTTAGCTCCGGGGTAAGTTTTTATCTCATGCACAACAATAGAAGGGTCGATACCCGGCATCTCTTTGTAACTCCAGGCAAAGATATCACGAAATTCTTTAAATAGGGAAGTATAAGTGACAATTTCTTCGGGAGAACACGAAGCTCCAATATAAACATTTTCAATTATCCCAGGTTTAACTGATATATCAATGGGAATCGTGGGAGATATATTACTGAGGTTCCCTTCGGTGAACACATCATGTGAAGTTTCGGGAACAGTCAATATGACAACAACGGTCGACGGAGTCGAAATCCGTTGGTAGTTCTCAAGTGTGTGTTGTTCCAGAAAGAGTATGGAACAATGATGCCCATCGTCCCAAGGGGTGTCTTCCATGACGGACATGATCATCTCGTCAGTGGGGAAAACAACACGGAAAGGATCGGGAGACAACTCATCAAGATATGGTGTAGAAAGGGTTGTCGATTGAATGGCTTGATAAGCACACTCAACCGGACTTAACGGCATGACGTCGCCGAAACGAGTATGATCTCCTGGATCAGGGGCTATCCAAGGGTCAAAAGAAACAGGAAGTTCATGAGGTACAGTGGAGATCATATTAATTGAAGCAACTGACAGGCGTGGAATATCGGGTGGTGGCAGAATGGGGAAAGTGCCCATTAACGTAGAGTCCTTTAAAAGACCGACACCGACATTCTCGTAACCCGGCGGGGTTTTAGCTATAAACGGCACATTGCCAGTATGAGTATCGGAATTAAAGAAGGCAAGTTGATCAACCGTAACCACTTTTCCTTGGTGAGGAAAACGTATGACACGGAAAAGTGTTGACACAACAGTGCGCATGGAATCTACCCAGCTACGACCAAGAAGAAGATTATAATCTAAGGGAGCATCGAAAACTTCCACTTCAACTTGGACAGTCTTACCTTCTAGAGTGACAGGCAATGATGAAAGAAAACCGTAAAGCTTAAAACCAGAGCCATTAAAGGCTTTCAGAGTATTTTGTGACTCATTTAAAGGAGGAGAGCCAATGGCTTTCCAACAAGCAAGAGACATTACACACGTAGAGGCACCCTCATCTATAACAGTTCGGCAAATGTTCTTGTCGGCGACAACAACTTGTATTTGAAATGCAAGCTGAGGGGGTAACCTTGGAATATGATCTTCCAAGTCAAAGACTATTAAATTCGAACCTGTAGGATCAATTCCACCTATAGCTTTCAACAGAGCCCTTCGTTGTGCCGGACAAGACTGAAGGACTTCAAGGGCAGACATCGTTGAAGGTGCTTGGGCCAGATCTTCTACAATACTGTAGTTCTGGGCCGCACAAGCATGAGGATTGAAAGCTGACTTGCGAACAACACCCTTAGGGGGTCGTAGGACTGTATCAGAGCTCGGTCGTTCGAGATGAAGAGGACCATTGGTAGGTGGAGTCGGTGGAGAGGTTTGTACCAAAGCAGGAGGTAAATCGTCAACCTTCTCCTTAGATGGAGAATAGTCTTTGGCTCTAGTTGCGATTGCAACGTTGTTCTTCTTAGAATCACCAGTGCACATCAAAACATATGATGTCGTAGAAGTAGATGGTTGGTCATGGATGACCAACGAGGCTTGTTCCTGAGACGGGAAGGGTTGAGACAAGATAGCCGATGTAGGTGGTTTTGGCGTTCCTTGAAGGAACTTAGTAACTTTGGCACGTCGAGGACAATCCTTTGTATAGTGATCGTCACCACAGATAAGGCAAGGATACCGCGGTTTGCGCTTATCCCGCTCTTCAACAGGAGCATTTGTAGTTTGTTCTGTAGGATTATTATTCTTGCCCCCCTTATTCTTGCCTCTCCCCTTTTTAGATTTACCTTTACCGGTCAGAGTAGATTGAACAACGTTCACCTCAGAGGTTTTACCGGAGGGAGCAGCAGGAGACGGAGCATTTTGAACATTAGAAGATGTATATTTAGGGGTTGTATTTGAAACAGAATGTGAGTGGGTATGGGTAGCACCAATCACACCATCAGTTGCATGTGAGGCAGCTGGAGTAGTTGAAGCGCTGGAAGTACCAGGACGGGGTAGTTCAGGTAACAAATCGTAAAGTGTTCCCGTTTGCGAATAAATGAGATCAAGATATTGGGTACGACTTATAGCCTGCTCCTCCGTAACAACACCACCCATGGCGATGTCTTTACCAATCTCGTTCACAAAGGATTTTGTGAACCATTCGGCCAGTAACTGATCAAGGAGTTCCAGTTTGATGAGACGTCGTCTCCGTCTCCACTCATGTATATGATCTGAGATATTAGTCCCTTTAGTTTGTTTAAAAGAAGTTAAAATCTCAGTCCCAGTATCATAACGGATCGGCAACTGGTAATGTGTGAGAAAATCCATAGCCAGGGTGTTAAAATCGGAGAAGAAACCTCGTGGCAATTCAATGTACCACTTCACAGCGGAACCAGTAAGAGTTCTTTGAAAAAGACGTAGGTGAATGGAGTCATCCATCAAAGAATTGGATGAACACCACAGATGAAAAGTCATCACATGATTATTTGGATCCTCCCCCGCCTTGCCATCGAATTTCGGAATGTCCGACGAAAGATTGGCAGGAATAGCAGGCCATTGGGGGGAGTGACAAATAGGATCATTAAGAATCCTAGTCAAATCTGGCAAGTCCAAAGTAGCAAGAAAAGGCAATTGCCGATTCACTTGAGGGTACTGGTGACTTTGGGGTGGAAGCCCTGTCGGTAAACCAATAGGACCGTATGTAGTCTTCCCATAGAGGGAAGACCCTGGCTGATTCGGTGGTGGGCGAATAGGATAGTAACCCCAAGGATTGGAACCTTGAGTTTGAGTAGGGACCTGAGGCTGAGTAGTGTGACTCTGCCCCCAAATAGGATTAGTTACACCCGGATATGGTTGGCCCATCGTAGGGACAGTTGGCTGCCCCCCAGCATTTTGAGGAAAGTATTGTAGAAGCTGAGTCCAATACTGGGCCAATTCAGGAGGTATGTTTTGTCCAAAAGGTGAGGTTGGTCCTCCTACTGTAGGTATAGTCCCACCCGAAAGTTGTGTACCAACCGTAGGTTGCATAGTAACTGTGTTATGTCCGGGAAAAGGAAAAGGAACCGTACCACCCTGTCCACCAACAGGAATCTGCGGGTTTGTTGCAACAGTCGGGATAATGCCACTAGGGTTAGGATTGCCAGAAGGAAACGGTGGGAGTGTCAGAATAAAACGAGGAACATCATACCCAGGAAAAGGAGGACCACTTGGAGAACTGGCTGGGGTTTGCGGAGGTGTTGGATTGGAAGCATTCAACAAGGCATTCAACGCATGGTAACCAAGAGGTAAATTTGGGTTAACCTCTGGCATTCGCTGGGTATTGATAGGAGCAAGGGTAGTTGAAGTAGTTCCAGTTGGGACACTCGTAGTATTCGCGAGATGGGCCATCTCGGGAGGAAGGACAAAACGATAAGTAGTAGTCTCTAGTGTAGTTTCTGTCTGAGGAGATACTGGAGGGTTAATCTCGTAGACGGTAGGTGCCTCAGTACCAAAAAGGACTCGTCGGAAATCACCTGACCAAAAAGGATCTTGGCCTACTACACCATGAGAAGGCCCAACACTTGATTCAGAAGAGGTAACAACAGCTTCGTCAGAAGAATTTAATCGCACAACAAGTCGTTCACCATGGCGAATGCGATAGTCCTCTCTAGTATTGGTAATTCGAAAATCTTCTAGAGAGTCAGTTCGTACTACCTGTGGAGGTGGTGTGGTGACAACAGGAACGTCACTTATTTCCCCGTGTGGCGGAGTAACCACTGGGACTTCAGTCTGATGGGGAGAACCCTCCGGTGTACCGGTAGGCGAGGGTTGAGATTCGTCCAGATGTTCTGGAGATAAACCTTGCATTCTACAGGAACGCCGTGGGGGAGCAATTGTAAATAAGTGACAAGCTCCGCAAAGAAATTCTTAAGGTCAACTTCGATAAACGAACAACACACACTAGTAAACAAAATCTAGGATACAATCACCAAGCAAACAATACCTTCTAATTCCGAAGCCACTAGTTGGTGATGAAATCCAACGTCGCAACAATGAGACAAGAAGGGTTCAGGCTAGGATGAAAAAGTTACGTCGATGACCTGCTTAACGGACTTACACCCTGGTGCAAGCTCCCACACATAATCGTGGGTATGCCCTCCAAGGATCCCGAGTGAGTTTGATCAACGTCAATTCCAGGTACCGTGAAGACTTTCCCCTCCACAGTCACCTTGGGTAAGAACCTAGAGAGATAGGCCACTAAGGTCACCACAAACAACAGTACAGCCTGGGGGAACAGTCGTCAGTCTGATCCACACGCAAGGGCAGGGTATCTAGCCCGAAATCAACTCAAAGGCTTCCACTCATAATTGTGGGTATACCTCGGAGTGATCCCCGTAATACGTGCAATCTCTACACCGATGTCAACAAAGCAGGGTTAGTAACTCTGCCAACACCAATGCAACCTAGTGCTTGACCCTTGTGTTAGAAGGGCTTCCCAGGACAATATGTTGCAAATGGAATTTGACACTCCCTAACTCAAGATGCTATTGTGTGTTTTGAGTTTTTGGAGAGTGTATCTCACTTCCTACTCCAAAGCACTAGCCTAACTAAATGTTGGTGTAAAAGAGCCCTAGAAAAGAGTTACTAGATGCATTTTAAGATTACGCAATGTTTTTAATGGTTGTTGTTTACGCAAAGGTAACGGAAATGAAACTCATGTGTGTGTGACTATGACCCAAATAATGCAAGAATGAAAATAAAAAATAACACTTTCCGTTCGATGAATCCTATATATGGGAGAGAGAGAGGTTTTCTTAAATCAACCACGAATCATATGCAAAATTTCCTTTTTCCAATGTCAATACAAACAATCATGTATCAAATGACAATATACTATGTTTTCTTTTTCAAAACTTCAACGATTCTTAAAATTTGATTTTCAATGTTTTGTAAATGACAAAAGCAATTTGATGGAAGAAAACAATTGTGTTCACTTTCCAAAAAGAACTCGCACTATATCAATGAGAGAGCCAAAAATCAAACCACAAAGAATCAAGCAATAACAACCCAATCAACTCTTTCAACGAAAGCAAGAAAAAGAACAAACCAAACCAAAGAGTCTTCTCAATGCAAACAAAAATGTCCTTTCGAACCAACAAGCAAATGAGAAACACCAAACACTTAACTCTCAACCAATCACTGGTTCTCAGTCAAACAGACACACTCAACCCCAGAAGACAGAGAGAATGAAATTGCCAATAAGAGCCAAGAAATGAAAGTCAAGCTACCAAGGCAAGAAAAAACCTTGAAACCCTAAATCTGTTTGAGCATGCAAACAAAAGCAAGAAATGTATAAATCAATGATCCAATAAGCCCAAAAAATGTAAATCAACTGATCTGAGCAGTTGACAAAATCAAAACATAATTTCAAAATTTTCAAAAATCTTGCTCGCAGGCAAGCAGTGCTACACAGTGCGAGAAAATAAGATTCTCATAGGTGACCTTATAGCAAGGTGCGAGGTGTTTGCACTGGACCCTATATGCAGGGTGCGAACTTGACTGATTCTCGCAGGCTGCAGTTAAACACAGTGCGAGAACTCCTGAAGATGACAAAAATTTTGAAACTGAAAGCAAAAATGACAAAAACTTCTGGACCCAGTAAGTCTATCAGGATATCCTGAAGACTCAGAAACAGACAAGACGGGAGAAAAAAGAAGCTAGAGCAAATGGCCACAGAAAAACTCAAAAACCATAAAGAAAAAGGGAATAAATCCCCAGCGGAGTCGCCAATTTTGTTTCAGGATTAATCCGTAAGTGCGGACACAAACTGATCTCCCTAGATCCACCTGGATCTAGAACAAAACAGGACAGAATGATACTCTTTCTCTAGATTTAGCCTATTGAATGAACTAAGAGGCAAGGGTCATAGACATACCTTATGAACGCTTCCTTGTGTCTCTGTTGTTCCAAGCTTCGCTCCAATGCTCTTGTGTCATTCAGATCACAACAGTACAAACCAATCGAAGTGAAAGCAAATCAATATATTCAATAGCTAATCTATACATATGATCAAGGAGTTATGTAATAAAGTGACATCATCTTTATGGGAAAGGGACACATTACTGTATTAAATTGATAGAAAGGGAAACTTACAACCTGAGCCTTGATGTTGTAGATCTCCTTTCGATGGCGCCTAGCTCTGACACACACACTTGCTCATGCATGAAGAAAATCAACCACTTTTGATGACCTTGCTAGTGTCTCTAGCTGTTGTAGCATCAGTGCTTCATACAATATTCCACTAATTCTCCAACCAATCTCTTGCTAGTTTGCTTCTAACCTTTTCCATGAGCATTCCCCTCAATATATAGGAGAGAATAGATTAGTTACTTGGATAGGAATGATCCCAAGATATCAGGAAAACCAGTATTTGACACCATTCGAATGCCAACTCATCCTTCTAGAAGATTCCCTTCTAGAAGGTTCGAGAATTTATCTTTTTTCCTTCCTTTAGAAGATGTTCGCACCCTGACAGTTAGGTACAGTGAGAACTTCTCGCACCCTAGCTTAATGCAGCCTGCGAGAATCATGCATTCTCGCAGGAAAATATATAGGTAGCCTGCGAACCTCCCTTAAAAGTATGATTTCTGGAAGCAGACAAATGTAACTTTTCTCAGGAAAGTGTTCTAGTGAAGAGCCTTATTTCTCCATCATCATCACTTCATCATGACAACCAAAATTATGGATAACAACTACAAGGACTTGAACCCATTATAGAGGAACAACCACCTATCAAGTGACGTTAGATAGTTGACAAAGACTTTGAAGGGATTGAATTTTGGTTCGATGAGACTGGTTTAGTCAAGGTAGAAGTGGTAGATGAACATCCTCCACAAAATTTTAATCCTCCTTTGACTAAGCCAGATGCACCTCTACTTGTCCAAGTGAGGGAAATTTTTATTACACCTTTCTCTTTGTTTAGTCATCCTCCCACCATGTCAGGAGCGAGTGTTTTTTCTAGTGTAGTTGATCCTATAATCCCATCCTTAAGTGGGATAGGGATAAATTCCCTAGGGAGAATTCTAGTAATGTCTATGTTGCCACCCCTTAGCTCCACTAGACCTACGCTATCCATACAATTTTCTATCAGTCCCTCGACCTGGGGGACATCGACTATGTCATCATTTCCATCAGTTAGTATACCTAGCGTCACTATGCCCATCCCATACAAATCAATTCCCACTTATGGATTATTTTTCAATGGGGGGGCGAGATTTGGTTGCAGCATGGGAACTAGAGCTCCTTCTACCTCCCCCTATCCTCTGCACAACCCAAAATCATTAGGTGTGGGTGTACCTTTTGGGTGGAATATGTCTAATGGTTTTGGGGTTATCCCTAGACAGGCTGGGGGTAGTAGTACATCAAGAGGTTTTAACTTTCCTTGGGTAAGCACACCATTCCCTGTGGGAACATCCCTTAGGGAAAACTTTTCACCTTGGGGAGGTTTTCCCTTTGTTAACACATTTGGTCCTGGGGGTTTCTTCCCTCGGACTAACTTTGGGAATGTTTTTATTGAAGGGTCCACATTTACCCCTAGGGGAATATTTGGTTCTGGGAGCAGTCATGCTCCTGGAAGTGCCACCATTCTTGGGGGCTCTCACTCTTCAGGATCTCCCCAACCCTCCAGTAGTACCAATATAGGGGGACTACAAGGTCCATTTGGGACAATAGAGACTTTACCTCCCTCCAAGTATTCATTTGCATCGTTTCTTTCCCTCACAACATTAGATTTACCAGATTGGTCATGATTAAAAAATGACCTCATTTCCCACGAACCATCATGGATGACCATTCCTTCCAAGCTACCTTCAGATGTCCCAAAAATCGATTGAAAGCCAGTATATGAACCCTCCACAAACATCATGACATGCCACTTATGGTGCTCATCCAACTCATTGATGGATGATAGTGTGAGGTTGTGTATTTTCCAGAGATCCCTAACCGAAGCTACCACCAAATGGTACATCAAATTAAAAGGAAGTTCCTTTAAAAGCTTCAATGACCTGGAAATGTTGTTCTTAACATATTATCAATTTCCCATTCAGTATGAGATAGGAACTAGGCTCTTAACGTCCCTGCGTCAAGATAATGCCACGCATATTTTTTATTATATACATGAGAGGCAGTGGAGATGTAGGATTATTATGACTCAGATTCCAGAAAAAATCCTAATGGAGTGGTTCATAAAGTCCCTCCTACCACCCATTGCCATAGATGTAGTTATGGCTAGGTCAGATATCGAGGAGTAGGCCATTTTGAATTCCCAACACTTAGATGTTATTTATTCTCAGTAAGACACACTTTATGACATCATCCCAATTCTCCCAAGGCGTCGATCGATCCAAGGAATCCAAACCTAGGACCCCATGTTGATGGTGTGGTTGGTTTTGTTTCTAATTCATATGTTAACCAGTTAGATGATCAAATGGGTCATATGTCTATTAAGTCAACTTCATGTACTAGTGCTCAAACTATTATGGTCCCTACTCAAACCTTTGAGGTGAATTCGGTGCAGTCCATGCAACTGAATAATCCTTAGCAACATGGAGGGAAGAAGAAAAGAAAGAAGAGGAAAAATTGCAATACTAAGAAGGGGACTACCTCCACCCAAAACACCCAGGAGAGAGACACTAAGGAGCAAAGGAAGAGTCATTTTTCCTACACAATTTGTGGGGACAACCACCCTACTCACCAATGTCCTTGGAAGGATGAGGCCAATATATTTTTTGCACAGCAACGGGCCCCCTAGCATCCTTCTTTCTTAACCCATCCTTTCCTCCCTCAAACTCAAAACATGGTTGCCACAAACCCTACCCTCCATAAGGGGGCATGGAAGATACCCCTCACCACGAGGGGTCTTCCTTGAATGTTTCCATTTTCATGTGCGACCAAATGGTCAATTTGCAAACATGAGGCAAGAATTACGACATTCCCAAGCCTTCTCATGTTGCACCAGAAGAAACCTCTTCTTCCCAGCCTAGTGGAACTCTTCATATTGAGATTCCATATTTTGACACACCGCTTCGCCCCCCAAATTACATTCTTAGACACATGTCGCATAATCCAAACACGTAGGTAGCCCACAATTATAGTATTATGGAAGACGTGGCCCATGCACCTTGTGCCATGTCTATGCTTGAAGTCCTCGAAAGCTACCCAACACAATGAAAATCCTTGTTGTCAGCCATAGGTGGGGTTGACCCCTCGAATTTGAGTAATATGACCTTTGATTATTCTTAGGTTACTCGTAGGGTCTCCCATCAGGTCTATAGTGTGATTGTTGGGAAAAAATATGTTAACCAAATATCAAAATAGCATAAAAACCTCAGAATAAGTACTCAACGTCTTGGAAAAGAGAGAAATTCAGATATTAAGCCTCTTTGAGGGGAAAACCTCTGTATACATCATATGAATTCATAAATACAAGATGATTCCAAATAAAAAGGTCTCCTTGGTATATATAGGATACTAGGAGGTACAATTACAACTAATGGACCCTAGTCGACATAAATACAATAAAAATACTAATGTAATATGCCCCAATTAAGGGGTAGTGTGCCATGATTTAGGGATTAGCATGCCCCTCCCCTTCAGACAAGTGTTGTCCTCAATGCTTGAGTAGTTTTGGATGCTTCTGTATAAAAGACTCATGTTCCCATGTGGAATCTTCAGCAGGAATTTTCTTCCACTTAATGAGATACTCTGAAATTGATTTATTCCTCAACTTGTGAATTCTTGTGTCGGTGATAATTTCAGGCTCCAATGTGATTTTTCCTTCCTCGTAAAGTTCTGGAAATATTATTTTTCCTTCCTCATCATATACCTTTTTGTTTGAGTTGGGAGTACTTACATAAATATAAGCGATCTTTGTACCATAGTGAATTATTTTTCCATGTAAATGTATTGGATGCGCTGGAATCCTGCTGCAACCTTTGAATGTGAGTCCACACTTATTTGTCATTCTTCCATTCATCCCTTGCTTATGTTATCCAATCAGGTTGGATAATAGAGATATCATAGAGAAATGCCTCAACATATTCATCCTTTCTTGAGAGTGCATCTGCTACAACATTTTGCTTCCCTTTTTTTGTAGATGATTTCAAAGTCATAACCCAACATCTTGGTCACCCATTTTTGTTTATTTTCAGAAGATATTCTTTGTTCCAAAAAGTATTTAAAACTGCCATGATCTGTTTTGACCTTGAAGTGCCTACCTATCAGGGAAGAGCACCATTGCTTCAATGCATGTAGTATTTCCATCATTTCCTTCTCATAAATGGGTTTGTGTAAGTCCTTTCCCTTGAGTGGCCGACTTTCAAAAGCAAAGGGCCTTCCTTCTTGCATTTTAACAACACCAATGCCATTTCCTGAGGCATCACATTCCACAACAAAGGTTTTTGTGAAGTCTGGTGTGGTCAAGACATGGGATTTGTAAATTGCCTCCTTAAGTTATTCAAAATCTTGAGTTGCCTCTGGGGTCCATGAAAATGCATCCCTCTTAGTTAATGCAGTTAAAGGTGATTCTATTATTCCATAGTTCCGAACAAACTTGTGGTAGTAGCATGTCAAACCCAAAAATTCTCTAAGATTCTTCAATGTTTTGGGAATCGACCAGTCCATCATGGCTTTAATATTGTTAGAGTCTACCTTGACACCTTCATGAGATACAATATGACCCAAATACCCTACCTCCTTCACCCCAAAGAAACATTTGGACGGTTTGGCATATAGTTGTTTCTCCTTTAGTAGTTGTAGCACCCTGTCAACATGTCGAACGTGATCTTCCCAATACTTTCTATAGATTAGTATATCATCAAAAAATACTAACACAATTTTTAGAAGGAAGAGCTTGAAAATGGAATTCATCAACCCTTGGAATGTGGAAGGTGCATTTGTAAGGCCAAAAGGAATGACCAAAAATTCATAATGGCCTTCATGAGTTCTAAATGCTATTTTTGGGGTATCTTCTTCCTTCATTCTAATCTGATGGTACCCTGAATAGAGATCCAACTTTGTGAAGTAGATTTCTCCATGTAGTTCATCTAACAATTCATCAATTACGAGAATGGGAAACTTATCTTTAATGGTGATCTTGTTGAGCTCTCTATAACCTTGACATGTATGCCATGAGCCCTCTTTCTTGAGTACCATTACGACTGGTGCAGAGTAAGAACTTTGGCTGGGTCTAATAATGCCATCCTCTAACATTTATTAAACCATACGCTCAATTTCACTCTTATGGGAATAAGGGTATCTGTAAGGCCTGATGTTAGGAGGAACACTCCCAAGAATTAAGTGAATAGCATGATCATGATCACAAGTGGGTGGAAGACCTATGGGAATATCTTAAAATACTTTGGAATGCTTATCAATTATCCCTTGGAGATCTAGGGGAATCGATGCCTTAGATGTTTGAACATCTAGTGAGAATAGTTGTATAATTACACCATGATGCCTCTTTTTCAATAATTTTGACATGCCATTAGAGCTTACCACCTTACTGGGTTTCTCTGTGATACCCCTTACTCAAATTCATTTCCTTCTAATAAAAATTTCATGAAAAGTTCTTGAAAATTAAAAACCACTATTCCTAATGATTGTAACCATTGGACCCCTAGTACACCATCAACACCACCCATGGGTATAGAAATCATTGGACTATTCATTACATATTCCCCCATTGTAAGATTGATCTTATTGCATTTTCCTAAGAAATTGATAGTTCCTCCATTTGCAATCATTACTTGAAACTCTGGCACTGGATATATAAAGCAATTGAGAGCTTTGGCTAATTAACAGTGAATGAAATTATGAGTACTACCAGAATCAATTAGCACTACTACCTTTTTCTTTTTTATATATCCTTCGATCTTGAGGATTTGAGGAGTGATAATTACAACCAATGCATGACATGATATGGTGGGAGTCATCTCTTCAGAAGAAATATCTTCTACATCTTCATCTTGAGATGGTTCTTGTTCTTCTTCCTCTTCACAATGTATGTAGAATAATTTCTTCTCACCACACTTATGTCCCTTACTATACTTGTTTTCACAATTAAAGAATAAACATTTTTCTTTTATTTCCTCCAATTGTTGAGGTGTCAACCTTGTAGGTTGAGGTGGTTTAGAAGAAGGAACATTATTCTCTCGATAGATGTTAGGGGTGGTCCTTCTAGTAGCCATAGCCATATTTTTACTTTCAACATTTATCCCCACCCTGGACACATTATCTAATGATTTGGGTTCCCAAAGGAGAACCTCATGTTGAATGTTATCCTTTAAATTTCCTATGAAGACATCAATCAGGTGCTTATATGGAATGTATGTTACCTTTATATTCAATCTTTGAAAGTTCTAAATGTGTTATGAAACTGAACCCTTTTTCTTGAGATTTATCAATTGGATGAAGAAGGTATTTCTCCTTGTATCCTCATAGTGTGCTATCATTTCTTCCGTGAAAATTGTTCAAGTGACAAGTGATTTGCAAGAAAAAATCCATCGATACCACACAAACCAATTCGGTTCTAAATATAAGGACGCAATTTATACCTTTTGTGTGTGTGGCACATCATGTAGATTAAAGAACTGCTCCATATGGAGTATCCATGTGATTGGATCCCTGCCATCAAACTTCCTCATATCGATCTTAGGAAAGTGGTGGTCTTCAACCTAAAGTTGGAGTTTCTCCAGTCTTCATTCATATTCCTTGTGTCCTCATCATGAATTTCATGGGATACATTGTCACATTCAGGTGGCCTCTCTATTAGCAACTTTGTCAACCCTTCCATAATCTTCCCTTTTAATCCAGTCATCTTAGTATCCATCATCACTTCTAGCTTAGCCTCAGTGGAATCTATCATCATTTGTAGTTCATATTTTGTTACTTCTTTCTTTTATAAATCATATATGTCCTTGTGCATTTCTTCACCTTCATCAAGAGTCCAAGTAGGAATTCCTGAGGGATTATTTGGTGTATAAGTTCCCATTTTTGGTGGCATGTTGGCCAAGTATCACTACAAGGTAGAAATTTCTAACTGGATTAGGTAGAGGTCCTCACAGATAAGGAAGTGTTAGGTGTTATAACTCTCGGATATACATCTAGGGTCCAACAATAGTACCCGACCCAATATCTCAGGGCAATAACTAAGGAGGCTTGACCATGCCCTTATCCGTACTGTCCAACTACCCAGGTACTAGAGAGTGATCTCCCTGAGTGTTGTTCTCGGTGTACTATAGAAACAAGATGACCAAATGGTTTACTTGCTTGGTATCGGGATTCTAGGGGGTCTCCCAATATATTCCAGGTACGTGGGAGCTCAAATCTATAGTACTTTTTTCTAATGTGTAATCGTTCGAAAAGGGCCTTTCGTTATACTCTAGGTACGTGGAAGAACCACATTGTCCCCAGGTTGTAGCGCTGATAAGTAATGACAATTCCTACGTTTAGAGATGCTAGAATACATCTGTACCTAAAAATTCATAATATTCTCCAAATTTGATGTGATACTCCTTTTATCCCACTTTTTGAATCACCCCAATTGGATATTCTAGTCAAAAGATATGAAATTTCCAAAAAAACAAATGCACCTTTTAAAACCATGATTTGGAGACTATTCTGCTAGCCAACCTTTCTTCTGTTGTAGCTCTGTAATTTCCACCCTTCTAAAGCTAATTTTTTTCCTTGAGGTATCCTAATGTGTCTTCTTTCCAACCCCATATGTTAGACCAATATTGGATTCTCCAAGACACTTTTATGATAACTTTCCCAAGATCTGTTGATTTTTTTCCTTTTCAGGAGAGCGAACTTGTACGGCCTGCCACATGTCACTGTCTTCCCTTAAGAACTTGAAATTAGTAAAAATAAAACTTTGGTCCATACCATAACCAATGGAACAGGTCTCACTAAACTTTAAGGTATGTAGCTTCAGATATAACATTTTTCCCAACAACAAATGTTTTAGACTGAAATATGGACCAGCCAAAAATCCTAATTTCCTCAAAGAATAACTTTCAGATTACTACGAAGAAAGGGATGAAATTTGTACATAGAATACTTCACTATTCTTCCTTAGTACTATAAAAAATTTAGAACCTGAAACCAAGCTGAAAAAAATTGGGAGCGAAAATTACAAGAAGACTTGTTTCAGACTAGTTTCGGGACTAGTCAAAAACCCTAACTTGACCAGAATGTATCTCCAAAAATATAACGAACCAAGATATGAAATTTGGACCTGAGTTAGATATATATGTGTCCTCTACACCATAAAAATTATATATGTTGAAACTATCCAGAAAAAAAAATTGTAGCGAAAATTCCAAGAAGATTTGTTTTGAATAAGTTAGTCCCGAGGATTGTCTAGCTCTGATACCAAATATTAAGAACCAAATATCAAAATAGCATAAAACCTCAGAATAAGTACTCAACGCCTTGAAAAGGAGATAAATTCAGATAATAATCCTCTTCGAGGGGGAAACCTCCTTATACATCATATGAATTCACAAATACAATATGATTCCAAATGAAAAGGTCTCCTTGACATATATAGGAGACTAGGAGGTACAATTATAACTAATGGACCTGAGCCGACATAATTAAAATAACAATACTAATG